>VDFB02309473.1:52123-79195 GCA_007258455.2 Sequoia sempervirens
AAATGGCTAAGTGTGGAATTTTCCTACAACAAAAGAATCAAATTTTGACTAAGTGTTGGAAAGAAAACAGGAAGAATGAAGAGGAATAAAGAGGAAAAGTAAAGAGGAAATGAATAAAATCCTTGTCCAAGGATGGAGTCTGCCCTACTTAGCACAAGCCAAATTCAGAATTGAAGGCAAATCCATATGCAAAGTTCATTCGAGCATAGAGATGGCCAAAATCTTGGCTAAGTGTTGAATTCTCCACATTGAATTCGAGCATAGAGATGGCCAAAATCTTGGCTAAGTGTTGAATTCTCCACATGAAGGTGTTACAAAATGAAATTGAATAGCCAAAATTTGGCTAAGTATGGGAAATACTTCACAGAGAAAGTTCCAATTTCCTCCATTGTGGCGAAAACACAGGGGAGTTCTTCTCCAAATTCAAGGCACTTGAAGGAATTTCAAAGCGACTAGGAATGAAAAGTTTAATAACTTTAAGTCTAGACATCTGCTCCAAGGGGAGACTTCCAGACCTCAAAGATTCAAATGCAAGTGCAAAGGACATAGTTGTCTGCAAGGAAAGATATTCTAAGGCAAGCACGTGGAAGAAAAACAAAGTGACCAAGGAAGACATCCAACACGCTAAGGTGGCGGTTTGTCATCTTCCAACCAATCAAATTGTTCCAAGTCAACATGTCCATGTTCAATGAACCTGACTTATCCACAGAGGCTTCTGGAAGGCTCACTCCACAATGTAACAACTTTTTATTTTATTAGTGGTTTATATTTAGCAGATGGACAAGTGTCCCCAAATGTAATTTTCTCATTGGTCGAGGGGTAGTTAGTTTTAACAAACCCTAATTAGGGTTTTATTTTGCAATCTCGGCCGTTGATTTGAAATCAATCCTGGCCATTGAATTGTAATTGAAGAGCCTATAAATTGAACTCGCCCCTCATTTGTAAAACATGGGAGCCTGTTGCAAAACATGTTGAGATAAGCAAATTGTTGCGTATGACTGCCAAAGTAATAAGTAATGCATTGTTTGAATTGATGGTGATTACTTCTCTTATTTTGGAGTTTGCATGGTTCTTATCCCTCATCATAGTTTAGATTTTATTTCATGTATGCTGGATGAATGAAAGATTTGATAGTATGGATTGGTGGAGCTCTTGCTCATACTTTCTTTGAATGAATGATTTTTGAACAATGCGTAAAGTTAGCCTGAGCCTATATTGTGGATGTTTAGCTTCTGTTTGGATAAATATTGTTCGATTTGATGGTAGTTATTCATGACATGAAAATCATAAGCACACCCCTTGAAGATTGCACCCACTTTGTGTAGTTGTCCCAGCGTGGCAAAGCAAAGCGTGGTTATTGGTTTCACCAAGTCAATACCGTCTCTTGAATTCTTAGGGGTAGATTAGAACTTCTAAGCCCTAATCTCCTTTTTAGTTTGCTTGAAGTCCATGATCCAAGACCCAAACAATAGAGCTTCATTATCTAGACCTTCATTGTGAATTGAACGAGCCTAGCGTAAGTCCCTTTGTGTATTACTAGCATATCAGAATGCCCATTGAGCTTATCCACACGTTAAGACCTGACAAAAGAAACCTTGGAATCGCCATATGATCTTCTCGCAATCTTAGCATATGTGGTGATTTTTCAAGAAATGATAGAGTGTCTTTGGACATTTTATTCTGCATTCGGTGGGTAATAAAATGCACATGAACAGGACTTGGCAAAAAAAAATGAAAAAAATCATGTTTTAAAGCTGAGAAAGTAGCCTCCAGCCGCGGCAAGAGTCCAGGCACAGGACTTAGGAGTCCAAGCCTAGGACTCGGGAGTCCAAGCCAGAGACTCGGTTCGCGAGTCCACGCTGAGTTGACTCAGCTAGCGAGTCCACACCGAGTTGACTCGGCCAGCTTGCAGACTCTCGAGTCCGCCGTGTCCGTGGCGAGTCCAACAGAGTCTTCCAACTATGGTATAAATATTGAAGGCGGAATCAAATGAAGGCACCAATGAATTGGGAAAAAATATGAAATGGATCGTAGCAATGAGAAATAGATATCTGCACTCAAAAAAGTAGCAGCCATTGCTGTAATAAGTGATTGGTATGCAAACAAATGTATATGCATTTAATATAAAATATTTGCTAGTCATATAAGTATATATATATATCTAATTTCATAATGACTAATATACAATAAGGGAAGTAAGTTTAATATAATTACATATACCTAAATATATATAAATATATATGTTCATATTAAGTGATTATTGGAAGATTGAAATTAATCATACATATATATACGATTATGCAATAATGATGCTTGAGTAATTATTGAACCTTATAAGTAATTATGATTCTCAAATATAAATATGGTTAATAGATTCTTATAAAGCAATCGTATTAGGGTTGGCAAGGAGACAGTGGCAAAAGCCGACATAGTGATTGTCTTGGTGGATGTTCCTAAAGGAATTGTCTTGGTGGATGTTCCTAAGACGGAAAGGAATTATCTCGGTTGGATGTTCCTATTTTGGTGCCCTATCATGCGTTTCTCACCCATCCCTACCACAATTGGTTATTGGAAATGAGTCTATAGATTAGATTCAAGTTCAAGTTGTTATTTCATAAATGCTAATAGTTCATTTATTCTTAAAGTTCAATATCTATTATATAGTTTGCTATGGAATATTCTTTGTTAAACAATTTTATAATGTGTAATTGTCCCTCAAGGCAAATTCAGGCATACGCCAAGTAGGGGACATTACATAATTCAAGATACCTCAATGGGCTGCAATTTCCTACCATAGAAAACAGTGATTTCTTCCTGAAATATGGCACTGTTTTAACAATAATTCTGTCCTTAATTGTGCCTTCAAAAACTATCAAATTCTCTTAGGTTATTGGGCAGCAAACTGTCCTTAAATGGATGGCACTACCCCAATTTGGATGCTTCAAAATCTAATATAATTTGCTGTGGCTTAACTGTAAGTGTTGGCACTGTTTCCAACCTGAGTATGCCTTCCAATCTGTCCTAAACAGATCTAAATTTGCCACAAACTTTCTTAAGAATGGAGTGGCTTGAATCCTAAACTTGCTGTGCTAATTTTAAGTAAACATCCGGTCTTAAATCTGTTATAAAGTATAAACCAATTACAAATTGCCACAATTCTTCACCAAGTTGCCCACTTGAAACCCTAGATGGTGGTGCTGAAATTAGAAAGATATATCTTGATTACCAACTGAAAATTTGAACAAATCTGCATGATGGTGATTTTTGTGTGAAATCACTCTAAGGAATTGTGGGTTTTCAATTTAATATAACCAAAGTCCAATGCTCCAACTGTGAAATTTAGTGATCAGATTAATGTACAGAATTTAATTCAAAAATCAGACACAAAGACACAGCAGATACCCTGGGAAAACCCTCCTCTTGAGGGAGAAAAACCCAGCAACAATATATCACTTATATATTGAATTTCAACAACAATGATCTCCTTACAAGAGGCCAATTTGCAGACCAGAATATAAGCACCAGATATGATGCAACACAGAAATACCAAGAGACAATTCACTGATAAAGAAACTCAGCCTTCAACTATGATGATCTGCACTTGTAAATAAACTCGCACTTGATGATCTCAACTTGTGACGAATATGCTTGAATGGAATGAATGATAAACAAAGAGAGAAACATTGAATGGGTGCAGCAGGAAGCAGTCTTCTGTAGCATTGAGTACAGCAAAGGCAGAGGCTGTATAACCATGCAACTCCAAGTCAGCATTTGAAGAATATCTCAACCCATATCCAACTGTGCCACACAAGTATCTCAGGATATGTTTAGCTGCAACAAGATGTATCTGTCTCGGTTCACACATGAATTGACTAAGAGCACTCATAGCATAACAGATATTTGGTCTAGTGTTAACTAGATACATCAAGGACCCAATCAGCTGTCTGTACATTGTAGGATCCACCAAGTCTGAACTAGCTGCAGCCTCCTTCAATTTATGTAGGTTGGTCTCCATAGGTGTAGACATGGATTTGCAATCCATCATACCAAACCTAGAATCATCTCATCTGGTTTCCGCCGAACTTCTAAGCCAAGGAAGTAGTGCATAAGTCCAAGGTCTTTCATCTCAAACTCAGAGGCCAACTCTTTCTTACATTTGATGATTAGGTGCTCTTCTCCAGTAAGAATCAAATCATCAACATATAAAACCAAAATCAATGCTTCACCATCAATTACCTTAAAGTACAGGTTAGAGTCAGCATCATTCTTCAAGAAGCCCAAACTTGACAGGTAACGATCAATTCTTTTGTACCATGCACGAGGAGCCTGCTTAAGACCATACAAGGCCTTCTTCAGTTTGCAAACATGAGACTCCTTCCCATGTACCTCGAACCCACCAGGTTGCTCGATATAGACTTCTTCCTCGATCACACCATTTAAAAAAGTGTCTTCACATCCATTTGATGAATCTTCCATCCTCTAGATGCTGCAATGGCAATGATGGTCCTAACAGAAGTGTAGCGAGCAACAAGAGCAAATGTTTCTTCATAATCAACTCCCTCTTTCTCGTGGCTCGTGGAAAGTAAGAAGCAAAGGTCAATGAAATCCCATCATCTTCATGTACACTATCCATTAGAGTAATGGGAGAGGTGTCTATTGCTGAATATGAACCAAACCATGAACAAGAAGCTGAATTTCAAGAGATAGAACAGCTGGAGCTTCTTCAAGAGCAAACCTTCACAGAGTGTTTGGAAGGAGGTGATACACTTATGATCGAAGGCATGGGAGATACTGAAATCCTAGAAAACAATGATGAATTGGGCGATGAAATAATTTCTGCCCTGAAAGGGATTAATGATATTCAATTGGAAGATGGGATGGAGTTATCCACCGTACCAAATTGGTTGGCTGAAAGTTTGATGAAGAAATCCAAACCACTAGATGAAGTTCAACCAATTGAAAGTATGTAGGACTTCTTGGAAAGGATTGGCAAAGCTAAGACGCCAAAGAAGCCTAAAAAGTACTCTTAGATTATTAGAAATGGTACAGGATCCAGGATTTTACAAGTTGCAGTTCCAAGGATTGACAAGTCTAGGGATCAGATTACTCCTATGGATTATGAAGTTACAATGTTGGACATTGGACCAACCACGATAGAACAAGACTTTCATGAGCTAGCAGATACTTCAAAGGCCATCAAGGAGAAGTTTGACAAAATAGAGGAGAAGAAGGAAAGACTAGAGGTGGAAAATTTAAGATTGATAGAGTTCATTCAGCAAATAACAGTCCCACTGTGCCAAGAGGGTGAAGCTTTTATTCGACCATCTTCCCTTCCTTAGGAATCCGTTGACACCCTTGAGGCAATGAGGATTACAAGCGAAGCAACTAGAAGGTGGGTCAGTAATATCTCAAAGCAAATGGAGCAATTCTTAGAGAAATGTGCTCAAACTTATGACAGATCAGTTTTGCTTATGACTGAGATTTGCTAGATAGAAGATAATTGGGAGGATTTCAAGTACATAGAGGGAAAGGTGACACCTCGTTTGAAGGCTTTAAAGGAAATATCCATGCAAGTATTGGTCCAAGAAGGTGTTATTGATGGTGGAGCTTCATATGATTTCAACAGATGGTACCATTCTTTGTTGGCAAAGAAAAAGATATATGATGGGATGAAAGAAGAGTGTGCTGTTATGCAAAATTCTCTTGGAAAAATGCAACTTAGAATCCTCACTTCTCTTGAAGGATTAACGGGGCAGGAAACTCATGATACAAGTGCCTTGGATTTGGAAGGTTTGAAGGAAAATGTGATGAATATTTACTTCAAAGAAATGGAGATTATCACAAAAAACCAGCTAGATGATATGTCTTCCCTCTTGACCTTTATGGATAACTTTCAGAAGCAAGAAGGTAGATGGGAGAGCACTTTCACTCAGTGCGTTGAAACCTTGGACATAATGGGAGTGCAGCTGGATACTATGCCAAACATATCAATGGAGGAGCTTGACTTGGGGATGACAAAGTTTCTTGCATTTGCAGCTAGAGAGCAAGCAAGGGGAATTGCATTTTGGATTCTCACTTGCTTGATTAGTTTGCAAGGTGTCAATATTTTCCACACTCCAAGTGCCTCATCCTACTTGTGCCATGTGTCCATGGAGTTAATTATGCTTTTTAGGGTTAGGGTTTCTTGAAATAATCTGGGCCGTTGCTTTGTAATTGGATTGCCTATATAAACCCCATTCATTTCATTTATTTAGGGATAGACATATGAAATTGTTGCTTAAGACTACTTTGAGAATAAAGTTCATATTGCATGAGTTGCTTTGAATCCTCTTATTGTCAAGTGGTTGCATGGTTCCATATTTATCTTCCATATAGAATAGATTAAATTAGTATTTGAATTGAATGTGAGTTACATGAATGATAGATTGATAGTATAGATTGGTGGAACTTTCACTCATACTTTCTTTGGATGGATGATTTCCTTTCAATGTGTAAAGTTAGACTGAACTGATAATGTGGATGCTTCAATTGTTTACTTTGAATAATATTGTTCTCTTGATGGTATTGTTCTTGGTGGAGAGATCTTAAGCACAAATCCCAAAAGATTGCACTTGCTTTGTGTAGTTGTTGTTTCTTTCGTGGCAAAACAAAGTCTTGTTCCTAAGTTTCACTTGATCTTACCGTCTCTTGATTTCATAGGATTAGTATAGGACTCCTAAAACCTCATCCTTTCTTTCCTTTTTTTTTTTTATATCTCAAAATTTGAAAATGCCAAAAATAATAGAGCATTCAACGTCAAATCAACCTAAATCCTTACTTTTGAGTAATTTGCTGTCAAAGATCCCTTTGTGATACTAGCATATCACATCATCCATTGAGCTTGTCCACCCCTGACTTATGAAACATTGGAATTGCCATATGACCTTTCTTGCAATCTTAGCATACGAGGTAGTTTTTCAAGAGAGGATAGAGCGTCTTTGGACCCTTTATTCTAGAGTGTTTGGTGTGTCATAAAACACGCATCAACATAGAATTGGCGCTAGGAGGGCCACAAACAACAATGACAAGTTACTCTCAAAGTAGGCAAGATGCAATATGGTGTTGCCGCATGAATTTCCTTTAACATACCTGTTGAGCAACCAAATCAAGGACAAACCAATATCATTGATCAATTGTACTCACTGGCTTGGAAGTCACAGACCGATCACGTTCAATTTGGACAGACAAGTTGTGTTCTTGCTAGGGAGGAAGAAAAGGGAAAACATATTGAAGAAGCAATTCAAAGAGATTTGATAAGACAAAAAATCAATCGCCTAAAACAAACTTTTGACGAGATAGAACGATCAGTTGCCACCAGCTCATCCTCGACAAATCCAAGTTCTTCTAATATAATGAAGAATGGTACTCCCGACCAACGTTCTTAATCCAGATCAAGATCCCTAGCTAGTGTTACAACCAAACTTGGGTTTTCACGACGAACAAGAGGACATCATCACCAAATTGTTCAACCTTGCGTGGCAAGAAAGAAGAAACGCTCCTAACTGGTTTCAAATGCTCTTCATCCTTGAAGAAGAAGTAGAAGAGAGAGCTAGACGTTTCGAGTTCAATATCCAAAGAGATCTTCTTGTCGAAAGATTTGAAGCCCTTCAACGACAGTAGAACCGACAAGCTAATCAACAGGCCAATCAACAAGTTCCTCAACAAATAAACCAACCAGCTCCTGAAGTAGCTCCTGCATGTCCTCAACAAGACTGAAGAAGACACACTAGATCAAATTGGTTCTTTCTCAGCGGATCGATTTCGAAGAGTTACTAGATCCACACCAAGTTCTTTCAAAGAATTTGTAGAGTTATCACCTTATAGAAACAAGCAGAGAAAGAAGATAGAAGCGTCACGAGGAGAAACATCGAGTGCAGTTGGCTCTAGTGAAGAAGTACTCTCACCCAGTGAATAAGTACCAAGTGGAGAAGATTTTTCGGGTTTATTCCAAACACCACCACCACAGATTCCCATACCACGAGCTACTCATCAACAAGTTCTAGTATTTGTACAACCCTTTCAACTAGTCTAGATAAATCAGCCAAACGTTCCAATGGCTTGGCGTTCGCAAAACGCGTCGCCTCTTACTACATTTGCCGATTATCATGATATGCCGAAGAACCCAGAGCATTTTTGCTCCAAGTTTCAGGCTGGTGATATGAATCGAACAGTGGACGAGCATATCAAGATTTTTGAAGATACTCTCCAAAACTGAGATATTCAACATGAAGATGTGGCATGCCGATTATTCCCATGCTCTTTAGGAGAAGAAGCATATTATTGGTACGTAAACTTATCGGTAAATTCGATCCGAACCTGGCAACAATTAAAGGAAGCCTTCTTGGCAAAATTTAGATTGCCAACCACACCAGTTGAACTTTACAGGCAGTTTGTTGAAGTGAAAAGACAAGAGCATGAACCAATCAGTGCCTTCAACAACCGATTTCATAAGGCATATACAAGGTTACGTGATCCATATGAATTGAATGATGCCGCAACATTGCCAATTTACTATGCCGCCCTAGGTAGTCTTACTTCCATGTTTGTAAGAAGAGCCAACCTAGTTCCAACTGATCTTAAGGGAGCATATGCATAAGCAATCAAAGTCAATTCTGATTTAGGCATGAATGTTGCTGACCACTCAATCATTTGAGGTACGCTGCTATGCCAAACCGGATAGCGGGGATCAATCAAGCATTGGCACATCATACGCCAATCTTAAATCCCATTCCACCGCCCAATAATCAGTTGGTGATTCGCCTAGGAGGTCTTATTTCTCAAGCTCAACCTTCAGAACCAGTATATTTACAGAGTACAACAAAGTCCACCAGGACACAAGAAGAAAAAGAAGAGATGAAAGAGTTGATTGAAAAAGTAAAGAAATTGTCTACCGAGGTAACCTATCTGAAAAACCGGAACAATCAGCTTCATAACATGCAAAGGAATTCTCAAGGATACCAAGGTAATTATCAGAATTACCAAGGTCAATCAAGCAATGCTCAAGGCTACCGTAATAACAATCAAGGATATTAGAAGAGAACGTGGAATACAGGACCGAACAATGGAAGTTTGCCATCACCCCTAGACAATCTGGCAACTCGAGAGATTGTCCAACTAGACCAAAACAACATGCTTCTATTGCGGATGTGGGTGAGATCTCTCCTTAGAAGGATTCAAGTGGATTTCTATTTTATTCTGCCCTATCTAGCAATGTTCCAATAGATAGCAACACTTGGTTGATTGATAGTGGCGCCTCTCGTCACATCACTAGATTTAGAGAACATCTTTCAAATTTGGTGGAGAGAGATGCAAGCATTCAAGTCATAATTGGAGATGATGCATGTTATTCTATGAAAGGTGTTGGAACCTCCTCTCTTCACTTAGATTTCGACATCTCTCTCCAATTGAGCGATGTACTATTTGTACCAGGCATCAAGTGGAACCTTGTCTCTATTTCAGCTTTGGAGGACAAGGGATATCAAGTTGCATTCTCTGATGGAAAAGTCCTTGCATGGCTGAAGAATTCTAGCATCAAGAATGCCCGAGTGATTGGTGTTCGGCAAGAGAGTCTCTACAGACTTTCCACTCGTCCACTATAGGCTTTGTTGCATGATTCAACAAGTTCATGTGAGCTTTGGCATAGAAGACTTGCTCACCTTCACTTCAGAGCACTTCCAACCATGGAGAAGATGGTCATAGGCCTTCCTAAACTCAGCCAGGAGCATGAAGGTACTTGCCGAGGATGCGCATTGGGTAAGAATACTAAAGGTTCTTTTCATAGTAGTGAAAGTGGATCTAAATGTATTCTAGATCTTATTCATTCTGATTTGTGTGGTCCAATGTCTGTTGCTTCTTGAGTGGTTTCTTGTATTATATAATTTTCATTGATGACTACTCTAGAAAGACTTGGATTTATTTCTTAAAGACTAAAGAATCTAAGGAATTACTTGAGAAATTCAAGGAATTTAAAGCTCAAGTAGAGAACTTATCCAGGAAGAGGATTAAAGTTTTGAGATCTGACAACGGAGGAGAATACATCTTTGGAAGCTTCCATAACTTTTGTATCGAGGCAGGGATTAAGAGGGAGTTTTGTGTCCCTTACAATCCACAACAAAACGGTGTTGCAGAAAGGAAGAACAGATCCATTGTAGAAGCAGCCAAAGCCATGATCCATGATCAAGACTTGCAAACCTTCCTTTGGGCCGAAGCTTCTAGGACAGTTGTGTATGTTTAGAATCAGAGCCCTCATCGTATTTTGGAGAACATGATTCCTGAAGAAGCTTTCACAGGTGTGAAGCCTGAAGTCAGTCACTTGAGAATCTTCGGTTGCCCTATGTATGTTCATGTCCCTAAAGATAAAAGGACTAAGTTGGGACCATCTGGCAAGAAGGGAATATTTGTGGGGTACAGTGAGTCTTCAAAAGCCTATAGGATTTACATTCCAGGTCAGAAACTGATAGAGATCAGCAGGGATGTTACATTTGAAGAGGATGTTGCATTCAAGAGATCTAAAGGCTCTCTCATGGAGATAGATAATGAAGACCATGAGACTCCTTAGGACATGGAAGTTGACCATACTCCTGAGATTCAGAGGGAGTCTCCTGAACCAGAAGAAGATGGTGATCCAGTTGAGCCTTTGGAACCTACTGATGGGCCTAGAGACATTATTATTGGTCGAAAGAAACCTCTATGGGCTAGGCAAACAATGCAGGAGGCAGAAAAGTTTGCAGCCCCTAGAGGAACATTCAGAGAAAGCAAAATACCTCAAAATTTTTCAAGCTATGTTGCACTAATGAGTCAAATGATTGAATCTGAGCCTTCCAATGTTGAGGAAGCTTCAAGTCAGCAAGTATGGAGAGATGCTATGGCTGAAGAATATCAGTCTATCCTCAAGAACGATGTTTGGGATATAGTACCTAGACCAAAAGGGAAATCTGTTGTATCTTCTAAGTGGCTTTTCAAGATCAAGCATGTGGCTGATGGAAGCATTGAGAAGTACAAGGCTAGATTTGTGGCTAGGGGGTTCTCTCAGAAAGAGGGAATAGACTATGAAGAAACATTTGCTCCAATTGCTCGTTATACCTCCATCAGGACTATCATTGCTATTGCAACGGCTAAAGGATGGAAGTTACATTAGAGGGACGTGAAGACAACATTTCTAAATGGTGTAATTGAAGAAGAGGTATACATTGAGCAACTTGATGGATTTGAGGTTCATGGGAAGGAGTCTCATGTTTGTAGATTGAAGAAGGCTTTGTATGGCCTTAAGTAGGCTCCTCGTGCTTGGTATGAGAGGATTGATCGATACCTGTTGAGCTTGGGCTTCTCCAAGAATGATGCTAATTCAAACCTGTACTTCAAGGTAATTCATGGTGAGGCATTGATCTTGGTTCTTTATGTTGATGATCTATTTCTTACTAGAGAAGAACACCTCATTATCAATTTGAATTTGAAATGATCTTTAGTACAAGCATTACTTCCTTGGTTTAGAAGTATGGCAGAGGCCTAATGAGATCATTCTAAGTCAAGGGAAGTATACGATAGACATTTTGAAGAGATTTGGTATGATGGATTGCAAATCCATGTCTACACCTATGGAAACCAATTTTCAGAAGCTAAAGGAGTCTCTAGCTAGTTCTGATCTGGTGGATCCCCCTATGTACAGGCAGTTGATTGGATCGTTGATGTATCTAGTCAATACTAGACCAGATATTTGCTATGCAGTGAGTGCTCTTAGTTCATGTGTGAACCAGGGCAAATACATCTAGTTGTAGCAAAGCATATCCTAAGATACTTGCGTGGCACAGTTGGGTATGGCTTGAGATATTCTTCCGGTGTGGAACTAAAGTTGCATGGATATTCTGATTCTGATTGGGCAGGGATGTGTAGCTGATCGGAAGAGCATCTCTGGATGTTGCTTCAGTTTGGGGTCTTGTTGATGTGATTTTTGTGACCGCACCAATCAGCAGAACAAAATAGTCCGAAGGCTACTCCGTTCTCTCTTGATCAAAGTATTCCGTGCGCTAAGATTGCAAGAAAGTTCGCACGTTCAACTCCAAGGTTCCGAAATACTTAGAATACCCTCAGTTGGTTTGATGTGAATTGCTGTTTTCACGAGGGGACTTACACAATTGTTCAGGATTCTTGCAGTTAACAATAAATGGATGATTGGAAGGGATTTGTATAATGCGGATGATTTAGCAATAAGCACGTTTTCCTAAAACTAACCAAAGATGAACGGAAAGTAAATGAGTGTAAGGGTGAGAAAGTTCTAGATTCTATTCTAAATGCAAGATATGTGGAGCTTGATTTCAGCAAACTTTGACCGAATTTCACCTAGCCTCACGTCGAACAGCTTCAGCAAAATCGGTGCAATCTTCAAAGGGATAGTAAAAGATATTCAGATTACAAATTAGCATACATATACCATCAAGACGACGCATATAAGCATACAAATCACAATCGAAGTTAAACTCAAGATAATTTCCAGTCGACCACGCAAGGCAAACTTGTCATCAACAAATTGCTAGTGGTATGGAATGAAATGAAGCTACCTCAATAAAACACCACACATCCAAATTAAACTACTTGCATAAAAATTATGCTACTTTAAGCTACTTGGATCCGAAAGGATGAAAAGACCTTGCTAGCTATCCATGACAAAGACGAATTCCACCATCAATGAAAAGATCTATTATCATGAAAGTTTTACACAACAATCTCCACAAAAGTTTTCAAAGGGAAAACTTTCCTTCTTCTCCACACTATGCTATCAAAATGCCTACTCTGATCTCCGATCTCTAGTCTCCAATTCTAATTCTAATGAGAAACAAATGAGGGGGACTCCCCCTTTTATAGATGGCCCAGTCCAAAAGACGGCTAGGGTTACAATCAAAAGAATGGCTAAGATTAAGCCACCTCAGCCCTAACCCTAAAAACTGCCAGAATGGGGAGTGGTACATTAAATGAGCAAAGATTCCCACTCACTCCCAAAATAGTAAAGGCAATTAATGCCCACAATCAGTCTTCTAGAAGATCCTCGTCCAGTAGTGCATTCCCATTCTCCTTCTCTCTGGCTGCAAACTCAATGAACCTGCCAAGCACAGCCTCAACCTCTTGAACTGAAATAGGTGGAATGCAATCAAGCTAGAACTCTAACACAGTGACTGAAGTCTCATGCTGTGCACAAGATTTTCTCCAAGCAACCAAGGAATCCTTGGGGCTGGAGAAAGTAGAGGTGTTCTCAGTCATCTTGCGAAAAAGAAAGGCACCAGCCTACCCCTCAAATTATCAGCAGTTACCTCATGATTCAACCGCCTAGCAAATATGGCCTCGAAAGTATTCGGACTCCATCAATGATATTTGTCATAGCCTTCGTACTCTGAATCCGCTGTGCTGCGTCGAAGAAACCACGTCCCATGATTGCGAAGAATACCATCTAGAAAAAGTACTGTCATTCTCCAATGACTCCTCCATCAATCAAGCATCCAAAGGAACATGTCTCAATGCCTCAAGACGCTGAATTACCTTGCTCTGATAAACAAAAGCATCACCCCAGGCCTGATCAACTGCCTCCATCCGTGCCAAAATACTAGAAGCCTGCTGAAAAGCAATAGCAAGGTCCTCCATAAACTTTTCTGTCTCAACACGAACTCCCGTGACCCACTTATCTGCCTCCTGTGCCATCTTCCCCAACTCCAACAAGCCACTGATTGACTCTCTAGGTATCTCAGGTGGAAGCTCTATCGCTGGAATCTCCTGGCCACGAGGACGAGACAATTGCTGCACATATCCTATCAAAGCCTTATGCTCTCTTTTCAACTTCTTGTACTTTCCTTCCTTTTTAAATAATCTGTCCTTGAGGGTGAGATAGGAGTTATCACACTCCTCTACAATCTGTGCACCTGTGGGACATCCTAACTCCAAAGTTGTGACCAC
Source organism: Sequoia sempervirens (assembly GCA_007258455.2). Classification (NCBI taxonomy): domain Eukaryota; kingdom Viridiplantae; phylum Streptophyta; class Pinopsida; order Cupressales; family Cupressaceae; genus Sequoia; species Sequoia sempervirens. Next base: position 66,101 of record VDFB02309473.1, read on the forward strand.
ATAGTTCTCGGGTACTGCTTCATCTCGGTCACAATCAACCTGTGGCACTGCCATGTGAAGGGTGCGAGAGCCATCCTCTTCAGTGGATATCTTTGAAAACTTTTGTGCTCTCTTCTTTTGTGGAGGCGGGCTGATCCTGTTCAAAAACTCTTCCATTTCAACTGCTGGATCAATTTCTTCGCTGGGGCTCCTTCTCATCCTCTCTCTCAGCCAATCAGGTACTGTATACTGTATATCAAATGGCTGCTGTTCTTGTGCCTCTACTTCACGGACTTGTTCAACTTCTATATCATTCTGGCGAGGCTCATCGTCCTCAAGTGGCCGAGTATCTCCTGAAACTATATCATCATCTTCCAAAGCCGTCTCTAACTCTTGCTGAAACTGAGGGTCAGTAGCAGTCCCCTCGTCATCTCTACTAGGTGCGTTGACGCTCTGGCCAACTGACTCTCTCCGTGGTGGCTGATTATTTTCCTGTACCGCTTGCACCTGATTCAATACATTTCTTTGATCAGCAAACAAGGAAACCTCCTGTATACTTGGAGAACGTGTCTCCAATGGGGTGGGTGATTCGACTGCAACTCGTGGAGGCTCAGGCTGAACAGGCTCTTGCCGAACTGGCTCTTTCCTTCTAGATTCTGGACCTCGTGTGATTTGTTTCTTCCTGTTGGTGGTGGGTGTCCTGTGATCTCCCATCAAATTGTAAGTCAATGCAATCGACTTACTCTTCAGCCTACTCACACGCCTGTCAACCCATGCCCTAGTGAATGTCAAGACCGGAATGGAAAGCGTGTCCAAATCTGCTATCTTAGGATCTGACCAATTCGGGAGTGGAAGTGGAGTATTTCTTACTACTTCATAATCTGGATGGATGACATTCATGTCTTCATCCACCTGGTCTGGTACTGGAATGACTTCACACTCCCTAATCATGCTTATTGGTAGTCTAGAGAACATCCTCTTCCTGACTTCAGCTTTGTCTGATGCATTAGCCCAATAATTCTCAATGTTTGCTTTATGTTTAAATTCTTCTAACAGTACCCATCTGATATTATTATGCGGATCATAGTGTTGTTTGCTGGTGTGATAGGAAAAGTGATAAAACTGAAGCTCGCTCTCGGCTTCTCTAGCTGCCTGTAATGAAGGACACACCTCATCGGAATTGCCCATGACAATTGGGAAGTCAACACCTCCCTTCTTCTTTTTCTTTTGAATTTTATCGTAGGCAACCAATTGCCTAGATATCTCTAACATTAATATTCTGTTGGTTGGGTACTTAGGCAGCCTATATGGATATGAAGAAAAACCTTGCAGCCTTATGTAAGAAAACTTCGGAAATTGTATAAACCAGCACCCATACCTCTCAATCAATTCCTGGGCTTCCTTCGAGATTCTGTGATGCATCCGATCCTAGAGTGTTCTCGTGATATGCATGGTGAAGGCGTCATTTGCACGCTTGTAATGAGTGGTACTAGTCAGGTGCAACTGTGGACAAGCCTCGTGAATTTTGAACTGGTGTGAGCCACAACCAACAGGTTCCTTGTATGAAATTCCCCTATACTTCATCATACGAGCCAGTATGTAAATGATGTAAGAGCTCATATAAAATGTCTTCGTTCTTCTTAGGCTCAGGAGCTGCTTGTGCAAGTTGTCACTGATCATTGCAGCCCAATTGACGTAATCTTTTCCTTCCAGCACGAGGTTGATGTAATAGAACATCCACGGCTCAAAAATAAATGACTGCGGGCAACCTCCAACTCTTCTCAGCATCATAATAAGATCACAATAATCCTGCTTCAAGTCGTCTACTATGATTTGTCTCGGCAGCTTCGTACGAGAAGGCTTGGGGTTGCTCATCCATTGAGTATTGATTGTCTCTGTACACCTCTCGAATGTAGAAGCATACATTCGCTCAGCTCGTTCTCTGGACTTGTAAACCATGTTCCTGTGTACTGGGATTCCAAAAGCCTCGCCAATAGCTGAAGGAGTGAGGTTGGCGAGCACTTGTCCATCTGGTGACATGATTGATCTGTGTTCCTTCTCGTAGCAGTTGGTGCACTCCATCATCAGCTCTGGACACTGAATAGCTGGTGGGAAATTAGCAGCTGCATATAATCCACTTCGAACAATGTTGTGCGAGGTGTCCAAAGGATGATGATGACCAATTCCCAGTATTTTATTCTTGAATGCCTCCAAGTTGAAAGAGCCCAAATTGGTATCAGTCAGCTTGCCCAACTTCGAAGTGAACTTTGACTCTGGCATAAATGTCTTGCTCAGTTTCTTTATAACAGCTTGCTTGGATGCACCATTGTTGTCCTTGCCTCAGCCATCTGCAAAACAATAAACATCCATAAGTAAATTAATTTAGAAAATAAATAAAATATCGTGCAGGGGCTGCCAGTCGACTTCAAGAAGTTGCAATATTATATCTCGTTTGCAAACCTTAGCTTCTCTTCAACAGATTTCGAACTTCAATACTTAGAAATTTTTTTTTCTAAGTAAGCTTTAACTTCAGCAACTTAGCAACTTCAAGCTTTGATAAAATTGCCCACTTCACTCTTGTAATCAGCAACTTCAAGAGACTTAGCAAGTGCAGATTTCAGTAACTTCACTCTTTCATCAACTTCAGATTTTCAAAACTCAGCAACTAGACCTCAATTCGCACCTTCACACTCTTAGCAAGTGCGCACTTCCAGCATCAGCAATATCCTTCTTCAAATCGAATTTTTTTTACTTGTGTTGGCAACTTCAAACTTCAGCAACAAAACTCAGCTTCACCCTTAGAGCAAGTTCGAACTTAAGCAAATTCCTCTTTGAAATTCAAATTTCTTCAGCAACCTTCAATCTTCAGCAAAATTTCGAACTCCCAAGCTTCAATCCTCAGCAACATCAAACTTAGAGCAAATCGAATTCTCTTCAGCTATGAAAATCAAGTGAGAAACTTCTCAATTTTATAGCCCAAAATCGAATTCTAGAAGGAGCCAATTATAGCCAGTGCATTAAATCTCCACTACTCCACTTCAAGAATTTGAATTTTCCCTCTCTGATATTCCTGACACTTGTCCGAGAATCTCAACCTTCTAGAAGTTCAACTTTGACTGGCATCTTTTGAATTCACTTTCGAAATTTTTTAATTTAAACTCGTCAATTTAACAATTTCTATTCCCCAGCCGAAGTTCTGTCTTGCAAATTTTAAATTTTAATCACCTCTGACACTCTGGAAAATTCATCAGTGAAGAATTCAATCAAAAATATCTAGGCAATTTACCCCAAATTCGTTTTCTGGAGGAATTCATCTTGAAAACACATTTTATTTACTTTGCCTTAGAAAATTTTAAAATTTTCCCTTAGGAAAATTCACAATTCGAGCACTGATTATATTCTTCATGCTGAAGGCCTTGGTGAAGCGTGGAAGACATAGAAATCCATTCCTCATCACAAACGTCCAGTACCCAGAAGAAGATTTTCTCTGAAACACGATGAATCCATGGGTACACAACGAACGGGTTCATTTAAATTTTGAAATTTTGAACCTTAGAAAATATTATTCAATCAATTTTAATCCTGTTCTTCATTTCTGTGAACATCCGGTTGCTCTGACTTGAGAAATTTTTTAATTCGTCTTGCAATGCCAATATCTCTGACTTCATCACTGGAAAGTTTGCTCGTGCTTCAAGAAGAACTTCACCACCTTCATGTCTAGGCGTATTTTCTAAGGAAGAAAATATTTTGCCTTAGAGAAATTTTAAATCACCTTGCATTTTGGGAATTTGCCTTAGAAAATCAACTTCACTTGGAAAATTTTCCATGAAGGCGCCTAGCATATTTTATTTTCAATCACCACTCTATAATTTATTTCACACTTGAGATACATTTTTACTTAAAGCTCCAATGCCTTAGCAATATTTTATTTTTCACTCACCACCTTAGGCGCATATCATGTGTGAAGAGGGACAAGCTTTCAACGCCTTAGCAATTTCAACGTCTTACAATATTCATCAACTTCACCTTATAGGCTTAGCATTTCCAACGCCTAGCAACACTTACACCACCTTAGGCGCATTCACCTCACCACCCTAGGCGCATATGACACTTGAAGGAGAATATTGACCACGCCTATCATATTTCATCTTTCATCTTAACTTTTACCTTGCTTTCCACCTTACATCCACTTTTACTCACTTTAACTTGGGCGCATATTGGCATACATGAAGGATGACTCTTGGACTTCCCTGTTTTTGTCTTCACATGCCCTCTTTTGGGCGCATTTTGCCATGCAAGAAGGATGAAGTTTCCCATGCCTAGCCTTTTGACTTGACCTTTTTCAAACATGGGCGCATTTCTCATGTAGAGGAGGACGAACTTTGTAACGCCACCAACAAGTGACCCTTCAACTTCTCTTTTTTGTCCTTACATGCCCTCTTTTGGGCGCATTTGGATATGTGTGAAGGATGAAAACTTTGACTTTCCTTTGACTCCTTGCATTTTGGGCGCATTTAGGCATATGTGCAGGATGGGCGCATTTAGGGGTGGTGGAGGATGAAATTCCACACTTAGAAATTTTTTTTAGCATTTTGCTTGCATGTGAGAGGGCGCATTTCACCCCTTGAGCAGGACGAAACTTAACACTTAGAAAATTTTTAAACTTTCTCCTTGAGGGTGGGCGCATTTTGCCTAGGCAGGTGGATGAAGTTTATACTTAGAAAATTTTTCATGCTTCTTCATCAACTTGGGCGCATTTTACCCAGTGAGCAGGACGAACTTTGTGCCTTAGAAATTTCTCAACTTCAGCTGAGGTGGGCGCATTCTGAAGGTGGTGAAGGATGAACTCCAGACTTAGTCATTTTTCCTCGTCCTTGCCAGCTCCTGTACGCCTGCTATTTATAGTAAGCCCCTCAATTCCTGCATCTCCGAAGCTCAGATCGTTTTGAAATTTCAAGCACTGGATCCTCATGACTCCATTAGCCTGTTGACACTGCTATTTCGGGTTGGCCTGCTATTTTTAGCCCATTTCTGGAGGTGGTTTACTATAAATAGTAACTGCTCGTTTATGATACTTCCACAACTCCGTTTGATTTGAAATTTGGATGATGTGCTCCTCACCACGTGACTTGTCTGTTGACATCGGCGCATGCAATTGATTTGCTATCTTTAGCCTGTTTCCAAAATGACTTACTATAAATAGTAAGTGCTCCGTTTGTCTTCGAATTTTACCAGCAGATAGCTTGAAGGATGCTGATCGCGGTGGTTTACACCGGTTTCTGAAAATTCTGACTTTTTACCCCTCTTTTTAGGTCCCGAAGCTGGAAACCCTAATTCATTCTGCATGCATATTAAATGATCTCCGTTTGTTCTCATTTTTGTTGTATTGCGATTAGCTCGTGATTCTGGAGTGCTGGGAGGTGGCTGCCGGGATGTATCTGCTAAAAATAGCAAGTTCCTTAATAAGTGATCATCTCCGTTTGCATGTCACGTCACTGCGAAGCTCTTGAAAAACCCATAAAGAATCATCCGACATGCAAAGAAAACCTTGACATGCAAACCCTAAAAATAGCTTCTGAAGGCTGAACTCTGAAAGTCGTTATCTCATTTTGCATGTGACACTGTCGCGAAGGTCTCTGAAAACCCAGAAGGAATCTCCAAACATGCTTTGAAAAACTCTGCATCTAAGCCTTGAAATCTGCTCCGGAAGCTGGACTGCTAAAAATAGAAAGTCGTTCATTTCAACTCAAATTTTGCACACGAGCAGTTTGATGTGCTCTGAATGCAGTGTGACTGTCAAAACTTCAAAATTGCTGAAAGAATACCTGTAATTGCACACTTACTAAAAATAGTAAGTTGCTGGAATCTGATGAAATTTCAGTGGAAGCTTGTTGGAAGCATACTGAACTCAATGTTAGTCCCATATTTCAATTTATTCACTTTATTCAACCTCCGATTGACCAAAAGGATGAAACCCTAATTTTCAGACTTGGCCAAGTTTTGCGTTTAAGCTTGTAGACGGGAACGTCCTCAGGGAGGCAGACCATAGAAAAGAGAGAGAGAGAGAGACAAAAACCAAAGCCAAAAGGGCCAGAATGGAGCAAAAAGATTAGGGGTCCCCATTTTGAATGGGGCGATGTGTGAAAAGGTCACAACAGGTCTACGATGAGCTCCTAGTGTAGCAGAAAGCAGTCTTCAATGGCACTAAGCACCACAAAGGCCGAGTATATTGCAGCTTGTGTGGCAGCTCGAGAAGTAGTGTGGCTTCAAAAGCTCCTTGCAGGATTGTTTGGACAATCATTGGAGCCAACTGTCATTCATTGTGATAATCAAAGCTGTGTGAAGCTTTCTGTCAACCCAGTGTTTCATGACAAAACAAAACATGTTGAGATCAAATACCACTATATCAGAGATATGGTATTGAGGAAAGCTATCCAGTTGAGATACATTAGCACTGATGAGCAGACGGCTAATATTCTCACCAAGCCTCTCTCCAGAGTAAAGTTTGTGTACTTTCAAGACAAGCTTGGAATTGTGGAGAATGAAGCCCTAGCTGAGAGGGAGACTTAGCATCAGTGATCTTCTGTGATTTGCTTTAATGCATCTTTCTCTGTGAGAAATTTGAGGTGTAAGGCCTTGTTAATGCATCTTTCTCTATGAGAGAAATTTGAGGTGTAAGCCCTTAATGCATCTTTCTCTGTGAGAGAAATTTGAGGTGAAAGCCTTTGTTTCCACCCTTTGGGTGTAGCCATGGTGGATGTCATGTTGAGTGACTCCATGACAACATCACATTGAGAGACTTCGTGATGATTTTCCTTGTACTTGTGTTTATCCACCCTCTAGGAGTAGCCATGGTGGACGTCATAATGAGATGACGACATCATGTTGAGTGACTTCGTGATGGGCATTTGTGCACATGTTCTTTCCATACATGGGAGTAGCCATGATGGACAATATCACGTTGAGTGACTCCGTGATGAGCTCTTTCCACATATGGGTGTAGCCATTGTGGGTGTCATGTTGAGAGACTCCATGACATTGGATAGCTGGAAGTATTCCTCCCTAGCTGAGAGGGAGTGTTGATGTTAGTAGCGTCGGGCCTCACTTCCAACCACGACTTCAAGCAATAAAATTAAATATAGCCTTATCGGCTATTTATTTTATTGGTGACATCCGTTGGTGAAGAGGCGCTTCACATAAAATAATAATTAATATTTATTATTGTTTGTTAATCGGTTCTCATTGGGCCGACTCCTCCTTGATGTTCGCCACCCTTCATGGGACACATCTATTCATGATAGAAGGCCGACTTGATATCTTGAAAGGATGCGATCTCTCTCTCACTCATGTATATATTAGAGTTGCTCTTTGGTGATTATTCATTCATACATTCATAGTTCGATATTAGAGGTGTGCAAATTTCTTCAAGTGCAGATCGAAGTTCACAAGAAGGCTGAATTCGTTATCAAGGAAGAGCAATATAATAATCTGAGATTGCATCAATCTTTGGTGCTGTTGTTTGGCCTTGTAATCGGCCTTATTGTAAAGAACATTGTTGATTCATATTCAATATATAAGTGATATATTGTTGCTGGGTTTTTCTCCCTCAAGTGGAGGGTTTTCCCAGGGTATATGTTGTGTCTATTTGTTTGAAATTGAATTAAAAATCTGCTTATCTAACTTCTGATCCTAAAACTAACACAAATGAGAGGGAAAGTTGTTTATATATGCATCCCAATTGATTTTTTGGATCTAGGCCGACCAAGCATCACTTTTAAAATACCAAAGGCTGACATAGAAGTCTAGAACTTTTAAAAAGCACATTCCTAGGACCAGGTTGGCTAGCACCCCTATTTGGGTGTTTTTAGCTCTAAAAGCTCGAGATGTTGGAGAATTAAATGTATTTTCCCAATCTGGCCCCGAATGAACAAACTATGAATGTAATTAATTGTAAATGCAAAATAGGGTGCCTGATCTAGTGTGAAATTGGTAGGGGTAACAATTTACTACACTACATAGACCATTACTTTTATCTTCACACAAAAAGAAAAATCAGGCCCCTCTCTAGCTTTTTGGAAGGTTCTAACAAGTTTTTTTTTCATAAGCTTCCAACCTCCTCACATTCCAACTGACGAGCTTCATCAATGGGATTGACTTTGGAGGCTTATTCACTCCTCTAGGCAGAGCTAGCCTATTAACAAAACTATGAAACTTTTCTTGTTTCACTTTTTTTGATACGATAGAATTAGGCAAGGGAGAATCTCTTGGTCTCCTCTTTTTTTTCAAGGCTCAACACTATCACATTTTGCATTCTCATTAGGATCAAAATCCAATGAAATATCACATTGCATTGGTTTGATACCTTCATCATCAGTTGACTTGTTATGGAATCTTTCATCACACACTTTGAAACTCTTAGAACTTCTTGAAGAAAAAAACTAGACAGGTTGAGGAGGTGTTTCATTCACAATCTTCTCTCCATGTTCAAGGTTCACTATGGAGGGAATAGGGGGAGTGGAAGGCCAGTTGATTCCAAGCATCTTTATACAGATTGAACCATATGTCAAGACTGCAAACTTTGGTTAGCTTCCTTATCACAAGTAACCTCAGGATCTTGTTTTCTTTCTTTGATTCATTGAAATCTCATCTATTCCTTGTAAGGGTTCTGTGATTCTAATAGGAGTATCCAGAGCAGGGTCCTCAACAATTTTATCCTCTTTCTTAAAAATATCCAAATCATTGGATTGACCCCTATGATTATTAACATTTGAGATACCATTTTTGTCTTTAATTTGTCTTTTTTGACAAACTCTGTTACAATAGTCTCCACATATTTTCTAGCGGTAGGAACCAACAAAGGACAATTTTCTCCAAGATAACCATTCTATTTGCAATAAAAGCATTCGTCCAAGCCTCCTAAGGATTTCACAGGGCAAGTGTTCTTTTTTTTTTTTTCAAATGTCAAATTATCTGAAGTCAACATTCTAGTGTTCAAAGTTAATAAAATCCTTGTATTCATATGGGGAAGAGTAAATGTTGTTGCCTTGACACTCACCAATTGCCTAATTTATTGTAGACATTATATTTCCACAGTCCATAGTCTTGAATTGTTTCTAGATGTAACTGTATATAGAATTTTGACATAAACATTTTGGATCACACTCCATGATCCATCATCAGGAAGAGGATGATCCAAGATGATTGATCAGAGAGTGTAATCTGAAATGTTGATGTCAAAAACTCTACACAATTTCATTCAAAAGCAATTCAAACACAATTCTCTAATTTGTTTAAGGGAATGAGGAACAAAGGACCACAACTGAGGAGGAACATTTTGTTTCTCAAGAGAGTAAGGAGCTTTTTGTACTGACCTAAAATTGAAATTTGGGGACCAAAAGAGAGCCCTAAACAAAGAAATGACAACATTTTAAAATCTTCTGGTGATCACCCTTTTTGACATTGAAGCATTCTTGAAAAAAGTAAAAATATTTCTTTGTATACAATTCTATATGACTTAATGTAAATTCTCAATTTTTTAACCCATACAGAATTAATCCAGTCATCAAAAAACTTTCTGAAGAAAAGGCCATCACGATTCAAACACAAAAAATACTGCAACATTCTTAAGCATATCTTCCTCTCTCTCAAGCATATTCTACATTCTAGGGTTTGGGGAGATAAAGTAATAATTCTTACCTTCTTGACTGATGGCTTCCATGGCCCCTTGACTGCCTGTTTGCTTCAGTCTGCACTTCAAATTCTGCTCCATCAATGTTATTTGCATCTTCAAACCAAGCTGTGTCCCTGAAGGATCTCATCCTCTTTTGTTCTACTTGATCAACTTGAGGATTGCCAAGTATGAAAATGCCTTGTGGAATATGATCCAAACAAGACACATCAACAAAGTCTCTTTTCTCCTCAGTTCTCCCATCCTTTCCTTCCCCAGCAGTTTTCTGTTTCATACTGTAAATCCATAAACTTTGGCTAAATGTGCTAACCTAATTTTTTGATTTTCAGCTACTTTTGACTATTTCTCCATACCAACCTAGCAGGAGGGATTTGATATAAAGATGCCAATCTCGAACTGTGTGCCACTCCAGAAAAGACAAAAGAAAGCCACAAACAAATAACTTGACTGTCATAAACAAAAATGCATAAATCCTAATAATACCAAGACCTCTAATTGACGCTAAACAAACTAAATCATCAATCCAAAATGCAAACCACATGTTGAACTTGGAGAAGCTCTAATGGTGAATGGATCTTGAGCTTCCTCCAACTAGAACAAAGATCAATGCTGTTCCCCCAATTATCTCTATTCTTGTTTCAAGAAAAACCATGTTTATAATTTTCATATGGGTGTCAGACAGATAAGTTTCTTGCAAAAATCCATTTTGTTGTGGTGTTTTATGAATTCTTTTTTTTCTGCATCTTTAATTTGAATTGTACATCTGGAGCTAATCAAGCATATTGTATTTACATACTTTTTTTGTTGAGTTTGAACTTCCCTGAACTGAGTTTGCATGCCTAATCGTAGAACTCCTAGGCTGCTTTCCCATATCTTGATGTCGACTTACCTATCGTTTTCTCCTTTGTCAAATGAATAGGAGATTGCGTCCAAATGTGCTCATGAATAAGATTCCTTCTCTGCAGGATACTCTGTTGTGTCTAGGGTTAGAGGAAAATATGTGTATTAACTAAAATGTATTTTGTAACCATCTCCAATGTATTTTGAATAAATACATATTTCTATTAAGTAAATATGCAAATTTTAAAAGTGAACTCATAACAGGAAAAAAGGATAATAGGAAATAGGTTGGAAAGCTGGTATATGAATCAAACCTACAGTATACGTATTGCTTAAGTCTCTTAAAGGAACCCTCAAATAATATTTTGTAATCTGTGCAAAAACCATTGGTATAGTTTGACTACAACTATTAGTATTTCTTGGAAGCTATTCCAAGAAATGAGCTGACATCATCTTGAAGTTAGATTCTTCTTTACTTTATTCTTACACTTCACCAACGTTTTTTCAAAATGTATCTCTACTTGACCTTTTTTGACTTTTATCAGCAATGTTTCAAATTGTGTCCCTACTTGATTTTTTTGACCTTCACTACCAACTTTTCAAATTGTACCTCTACTTGGCCTTTTTTGACTCAGCCATTTGAATAATATTCCAAAAGTGTCTTTATGCACTCCTTAGCCTCTTTAGTGGCATGCGATTCTTGCATTCTCTTATTTAGTCTCAAGTTTTTTTTTTCATTTTTATCTACCTCACAACCCTTCTTCGCTAGGGTTTCTTAGTTAACCTTTTCCAGGAGATGGAAGGGCTTCCCCCTATTGACATTTTTCTTTTGAAGCTGTTTAATTTTGGTTGGCTTTGAGTTGTAATTTCCTCTTTGAAAACATTTATAACTGACGATTTTTCGCTACTGTCCATAATTTTGTAGTCTTTCTTACCCTGCTTGTTTGGAGCACCTTATTTTCTGTTCTAGCTAACTGAATCTTATTGTTAGGACCATTTCTTTCCAAATGGTATGTTTGCAGCAAGCTCTGCACCATTGTTCTCATAGTCAAATGGAAGAGTCCTTGAGTAATATAAATCTAAGGCTGCTGAAGCTGGAATTCCTGTTGCCTGCTCTGTGTTCATGTGGTTCACTCATACTGGGTATTTTCCCCTTGTTTGTGAGCTTGGAGATCCACCTTTACAGCTTTGCCAGAGTGTATTCAGAAAAAAGCTCTATTCCAGAGCTCAAATGACAATAATGGAAACCTCACCTTGACAGAGGGCAGTTGGAGTGACTTCCAAGGTTCTCTAATCAAGAGTTTGATTTCTTATAGAGTCCCATTCCACCGATAAACCAGGAACTGTTTTAGAAACATTGCCATTGTCTTGTGTTCTCTGAAAAGAACTGACCCTTGATTTTTCCATCTTATTGTTGGGTGAGGATCAAGAGATTGGGTCCTTGGTGTTCCAAGCAATGTGCAACTTACTTTTTGATGATATTTTGGCTAGGCCACAAGCACATAAATTTGCAAATCAATGCATAGCCTCTAAGGTGGTATTTTGTTTATGAAAATCTCAGTGAATAGGTTTTTAATTGGATTGAGTAGCGACTTCTCCTCTTCCTTCTTGAAGAAGAATTGTGATGTGTGCAGTAGTCCTCTCTTTGAAGCAGACTTTAGAAAGGAGAAAATAGATTCCCAATTAAACAGAAAACAGCCTCTTACAAAATAAAAAGAATGTGAAATAATGAAAGTCTTTGCAAAGGCCACTTGCTTCAAATACCAGGCAAGTAGGGGCGAAAGAGCATTACATATATGAATCAAACATTTCTATAATAATACCGTGTTTCTGCAGTAACAGTCTTTGCTGTAAGAAAGTGAAATTGCAAGCAAATCTTTTTATGATCTCAAGAACAAATTATAATGTACCAGAGAGACAAAGGCTGTGCTCAACAGAGACAGAAAGTTGTGCAACTTGGGCCAAATGCCTGTGACTACTAAAACAAACAGCTATCAATGATTCAACATCATCTCCTTTTATGACATATTGTAATGCCTGCATGCAATGATTTGTGTAGTTGCCAGCATGTTGCAGTCTAGTTTTTCTGCCTTTTTGTATGTTGTTAAAAAGGATGTTAATTCTTATGTGGCATCTCATTTGTGTTGTTGTCTAATACTTGTTTTGTTTGTTTTTGCTTGCAGTAATGGGTAAAGTTGAAGGACAGGGTGAGTCTTGGCATGGTCATGTGACAGCAGTGACGGTTGCTCCTGAGTTTCGGCGGCAGCAGCTAGCAAAAAAACTCATGCACTTGCTGGAAGAAATCAGTGATAAAACGTAAGAATGATGGCCAAAATATTTCAGCTTTGAACTTCTAATTCTTATGTGAAACTAAAAAAACCAAAAAAAAGTAATTGTGGTGTGGATAACTAAAGAAATGGAAGAAGCCACAAGCCACAAGCCATGGGAAAGTGATCTATTTGCCTTCTATAATACATCAACCAGTAAGCATAATCAGCCTGGTAGTTGTGCCTTGCCTCCTTTATGTGTGACCTGTAACAAACATGTGGAGGATTCATAATGGGGATTGAACTAATATCATCATCATT
>VDFB02309475.1:0-49402 GCA_007258455.2 Sequoia sempervirens
CTGAATCTTTATGTTAAAACTAATGGTGGTGATATTATGATTCTCATTGTTTATATGATTTTTCAACAATGGCTGGTGGTGGGATCAATGCTATAAAAAATGTAAATTCATATTTGTAAATGTTTTTTGATATGATAGATTTTTCGCCTTGTACACTTTTGCTCAATTGTAGAGTTTTGGCAACTTTATTACATAGTCTTTTGTCTCTCAAGTTAAGTATGCCAATAATTTTTTAGAAAAAATCAAGATGGTAGATTGTAATTTGTTGTCTATACATACAGAGGGTAAGCTTAAATTTCTAGTGCATGGTGAATCATGATTGGTCAATATATCAACCTTTAGATAGTGGGTAGTTTGATCTATCTTACATCCACCAAGTGAATTCTTATCACAACCAAAATTTTTCCACTAGCAAATAGCAAAATCAGTCCTCTAAACTTTCAAAGGTGCCATTGATTTTGGCTTCTTGTAGTAGCAATCTTTAGAGTTCAAGTTCTCATGCTACATAGACTCTAATTGGGCCAGTTTTGTTGATAGTTGACATTAGAAAATCCATTATTAACTATGTTTCTACTATGAATTTAGGAGCTATTTGTCATGTCCCCGAAATTACAATGCTAAAAGCCCTAACATTGAAATACACATGATTAAACTAAACGAATAACAAGATGCAAATTAAAATTATAAGAGAGAATATTATCGATTCAATACTTTTATAATTACCATTATCATAAGATAATATGGTAATTATAAATATGTATAAATATAGATTAAAATATAAATATTGACAAGTTAAATACTATAATCACTAAAAAATATATAAGATTAAGATAAAACAATAAAATCAATATTAGAATGAAGAAGTGTATAATATATAATATAATAATATTATAATCATCGAATACAAGGTTATAAATAAATAAATTTATCTATGCCTAGATTGAATAAACAAATAATACATTTGGAATTAAGGGTTATAAATAAATAAATTTATCTATGCCTAGATTGAATAAACAAATAATACATTTGGAATTAAGGCAACGATATAAATTATAAACAAACATGATTAAAGACATGTCACAAACCATTCAACTAAGGTAGCAGATAGTCAATAAGTGTTGGCCAAGAGGCATGATCATGAGACACGGCTCTCACCTCAGGGCTGCCCAAAGACTATAAGAGGGGAGTCGGATCCCATTCTAGGGAGGATCACAGACAGGGGGATTATATTCTTTAATATAGTTACAAAGAATAATAAAGTCGTCATAATTCCTAGAAGGGCAGAAAACTGTCAGTGGGTGAACTCCCAGTGTGTCGGCAAACCCAGATTCTAGTAGTGCTATTATCAATATTTCGTCTGTTCTTCAGATTGCAGAGGTCATGAACTTGATTCCCACTTTGTTATTTGCAAATTAAGGGACAATGGGCGAATTGAAGGAGAGTGATGCTTACTAGGAGGAGCTTCTTGATTACGAGGAAGAAGTCGTGGCACAAGAGTCAATTGTTGTGAGATTTACTAGTGAGACTGTGAAGAAAGGTTATGTTGGCATCCATAGTTCAGGCTTTAGAAGCCAACGTTACTTTGAGCAATTGTAGACTCTGGATTTGAACATCCCTCAGAAGTGAGTTGTGGGAATGTGGGATCATGACGGAAATCCTTGCAATCGGTGAATACGGATTATATGTATTTGGTGGCTACTGTATCTAGCATATATTGCCATAGATATATATTTTACAGCTAGTGTGTGCGCTTATAAGCGTATCCATCATACATCTATGCAGAACGACCGTATATTTTGATTGATGAAGATTTGATGAATATAGAGTTTTGGTTTGCAGACTTCGGCAGATCTTAGAGAACCACTCGATCAACCACAAGAAGATGATATGAAGAATTAGGAAGAGCAGTAAGAATAGAATACAGGTTATCATAGGAGAGTCAGACAAAAGGTAACGATGGATGAAAGTTGATTATGTGTCGAGCTTTATATTAAAACGCAAAGCCTTAGACAACTGAGTAAGAGGAGGTACCTACTGATGCCTTACCCAGTTAAGAACACATGGAATGAGAGAAGGCCTAGTAGAAGACGAGGTCGGGATTGCTTGATCACAAGGAGAAACAAAGGAAGAGCAATGAGAGGATCAAGTTCTAATGTCTTTATCATGACATCGTCAATCACATGTGACTAGGGAGCCACTTAGATACAATGATCTTACAAATAGAAGATCACAGAAGTATTCATGTATAAATTGTCAGAGTGATGAAATGCAGCAATCTTATTAACGTCTGCATACAAAAAATATATATCGGACCCCTTACATATGGGAATGTACAATTGATTTCATAACCGATTTCTTTAAAATATAAGGCTGGGACTTGCATCAGGGATAGAGATATGTATGCAGAAAAGCAGCAGATTGGAAATAAGGGATGATTATATATAGATAAATAAGAAGGAATATATATATATATATATATATATATATATATATACACATATAGATATGTATATATATTTATATATTGTTATAAAATGGAACCCTTATAAAGATGGAATTAGCAATTGAGGGCACACATTAGGGTTGTTCCAAAAAGGGGACATTACACTATTTCAAGGTATAGCAAATTCCAACATACAACAATGTTTCCTTTTACTAATAGAGTAGAAGGAAATTGTTAGTGCAAGTCTTGAGGCAATATGGTTACAACCACTACTATATGACTTGTAGCTGAATCTAGTTGCTCCGAGAACACTATATTGTGATAATCAAAGGGTTTTTATGTTGTGGAAGAACCCAATATATTATGTTAGGTCCAATCACATTGAGGGCTAACATGTCCACATTCAATAGTTGGTGGATAATGAGCATAGTTGTGTTCATTATTGTGCCACTTAGGATCACACTACATAAATGATGACTAAACCACTTAGGCTTGATAATTTTGTAATATGATGAGATTTTCTTGGAAGTGGTTTTTGTTTAGTCATTAGGGGTGGTATAGATATAAGGTATTAATTTATGGCATAGGGTATTGATGTTTATAATGTTGTAATGACTTATACATTAGTTATGTCTAATAATATAATTAATTAACTTACATTATATAAGCTATAACTGTTGTAAACCTCCTACATAAGTAATTAATAAATAAGTGTCCACACACATTCCAATGTGTCCCTTTTCCACCATTGCCTCTTTACAACAAATAATTGTATGTCACATCTAAAATTAGTTTTACATGTTAAATTTTACTAGCACATTTACTGAATTAGCAATTTGGCATTATCTTGTGAATTCGTAGCAAACATAGTTCATATCAACAAGTTTGTTGTGCCCTATTAATTTTTTTTTGCTTCATTAAGGCATTTTGTAAAGAATGGTCAAAGTCTTGTAAAAACTGTCGTCAAAAGTAAAAATTTCTAAAAATAGACTTGATTTAGGGTTTTCTTGGTTTGTTGTTGGAAGAGAGGGGGACTGACCACGTTCAAGGCCCCAGGTCATGGAGGGCCAAGAGCAGAAGGCTTCCGTAACTTACTTTAGCTTAACATGATGTTGGGGAGTGTGGGACAAGAATGATGACTATAAAGTCCTTCAATCACCCTACAAACTCGAAATGCAAGGTGGGCTAGGCAAGCCGGTTTTTGGGTTCAACACTACACCTTAGGAAGCTCTCTGTCTGAGGACGAAAGCGCGGTCCTAGGATGATAGTATGGCGCGCTGGCGTGTCCCAAGTGCGCCGACGTCCGTATGACCAGACAACTTACAGAGACAAGGTTGAACCTAAGAAAACAAGCTAATGACCCAGCTAACTACTATTAAAGGGCCAAAATAACGTGATTAAGTAAACAAAATACTCTCTAATGTGATAAAGTAAAAATGCGAGAGTTAAGGTGGCAAAAAGGATCTCATAAAGAAACTCGTTCGCCAGCTAGCTCCTCGAAAGCATGTTCACCTACACACAAAGAGGAGGAAAGTGTTGGGTGGCTATATAGGGGCCTGCCTCAATCAGACCCTCGTTTAGGTGTTTCCACCTCCACGGACAGCCAAGAAAGCGAGATAAAGAAAATAACGTAATGAAGAACACTAAAGCACTACAAAACAGTAAATGCGCTTACTCTACCAAGTAATAGAGGAGAGGAATGGGAAGGTTACCACTTCCACCAAAAGCACTCAAGGCTGATGGGGGAGAGATTGAGAGTACTTGAGCCTTTGCTACAATGGTGTGGTCCCAAACTTGCCCTATTGAAGTGGTGGAGTGAAGTTGTTGCAATGAGGTGCAAGAGTGCTACTAGAATGCTTGAAGTGAATGCAAGAGTGAAGAAGCTGGTTAGAATGCTTGGAAGAAGTTCCACTGAATGCTTAGAGGATGTTGTAGAAGATGAAATGCATGTTGAAGGAAGGAATTTGAAGAGGAGATGAAGAAAACGGCCATATACCTAGGAAAGCGGATTTCGCAAATTCAGGATGCGGCCACGTAGGCAAGTAAGCGGACAGTCGCACAAATCGTCGATCAAGTTGGAAGACTTTCAAAGGGGTCCCTCGGGAACCTGTTGTGAAGAAGGGGTCCACTCAAGGGATGCACAGTTCGAAAGCAAATGTTTTCTTTCTCAGAGCTATCCATCATCAAGGGATCCTTTTGAAAGATGTTCACTTCATCAAGGAATTCGAAAGGAAGAATAAGTCCCCACGCGAGGGGAAGATCAACGTTGTTCCCGCTTTAGAGGAAGGTTTTTCAAGTCTTTTCTTTACGAACCAATGATGAAGAAAACATGTTCCGTTAGGACTCCAAGTTGAGAATGCGATTCTGAAGAAAGGTTTGCGGAGATTTTCGAGAAAAGATTCGTCGGCAATGAATGCAATTTCTAAAAATCGGAATGTTGAAGAAAAGCGTTGTCACACATGAGAGGGACAACTCAAGCAAAGAAGAGAGAAATATAAAGATAAAGCAAAAGAGAAAAACACAAACAAAGGGCACAGGGGTAGCTGGATATTTTGGGGTTAGAATAACTCATATATATATATATATATATGTATGTATAGTAATAGTATATAAATGAACTATCATCAACCCCCTACTATATCAGACCATGTGAGGAATGCACGAGAAGACAGAGTAAAAATAAAAAATTGGGTCAATAAGGAAGGGAAGGCTAAATGCCCCCAATGCTTTGCATCGTCCCCAATTTACCGAAAATCAAGCACAAACATGGAAGAATGATGATACAAATAGAGGAAGGTTTACGACACAAAAACCACGCCTGTGTCCAAGCATTGATAGGGGTGACAAGAGTCATCCAGGCACACATAGCATGATCACGGGGGAACACATCACAAAACACACACACACACACGAGATCAAGAAGAGGCCTCCTCCCAACATTGATTGACCAAGAGGTCGTCCGCTTCCCACTCTAGGTCATTGTAGGGGGAAGGAGGGCGAGCTTGCAGTGGTGGGATGTTAAGAGGAGGAGAATCCAACCCTCCGGCAACAAAGGCTAAGGAAGAAGGCCCCGCAAGGTCTTCTTCGTTGGGTCCTTGTGGAGCTAGCGTTAGCGATTTCATGAAGATCGCTGACAAGGTCGAAACTTCCCACAGAGTTAAACATGCACCCTATAGGAGCCCCATGTTTAACTTCAGTAGACGGGGCAGGCTAAGCCTGAGATTCACCGCTAGACTCACAGAATGACTCGGGAGCGGTGACGAACTCAGGGGAAGTCGGGACTGGTTCCGTCACTAGGACAGAACAAGTCAGAACGGGACCACCTTGTGAAGAAGGTGGGCTCCACTTACGTCCCTTGTTATTGTTGATGTTATTGTGCAACTTCGGGCTTCTACTTCCAACCCAGCACGATCTTTGGAAGGTAATTCAAATTGTAGCCTAACGGCTATTTGAATTACAACATTATAATCAATGAAGAGGTGCTTCATTAACACATTTATTCATTGCTATTGAGGCCAACATGAGAAGATACGACTTCATCTTGGAGTCATGTCTTTCATTAAAAGACATTTGATATTTGTTTATTACTTATTATTGAGGCTGACCCATCTCCAATCGGCTATTTATTGAAGAGGCATGTCACTTGATTAAGGCCGACAATATACCTTGAAGGATCGCGCCCTTTGGAGACTCCACAATCAGATAGTATAAATAAGAGATGCTATTCGACCATTTGGCATTCAATTTATTCATTGTTCATCACAAGTTCGATATATATAAGTGCGAGTTTGTTATCAAGAGCATATCAATATTTTGTGGAAGGCTGAGTTTATCGTCAGCAGATTGAATTACTTTGTTACTGTGTTAGCATCAGATTGTGGTACTTCTAATTGGCCTTCATATCGACCTCTTTGTAAAGGAGACATTTGTGTTGACATTCAATATATAAGTGATATATTGTTGCTGGGTTTTTCTCCCTCAAATGGAGGGTTTTCCCAGGGTATATGTTGTGTTATTGTGTCTGATTTTGATTTAATATTCTGCTATTATATCTGATCATAAAAACTAACAGTTACTAGAAGGACCACACTCCACCTTTTTCTTCTTCAGAGGAGATGTACTCCCCATAGACGAGCCAAGAGGTGCAAACGAAGAGGAAAGAACCACAGTGGATACAACCAAAGTATGAACCATATCCACGGGCTTTGGGAAAGGCTGGATATCTAGAATAGACGTCAGGAAAGGCGGCTCCACCAAAGGAGCGATGAACACTTGTACCCCGTAGGGATTAGGCGCATTCGTACTTGTAGTGGAAGTCAAAAGCAACATGGGACCAGACTGAAGAGAGGCAGAAGGGAGGGAAGAGGACGACACTATAGGAGGCCCTGAAGCAGGGGTGGTCATCTCTTCCTCCTTCCTTTGCGAGGTGGCTTGCCCAGCCAGAAGAGCCTTTTGTTGGTGCTTGCGCTTGCGTGTAAGGCAATTTCTACAACTCTTTGAGCTGGAGGCCAGAGGCTGCGAAGGAACAAAAAGCTCTTGCTTAACCATGGGAACGTCCACTACAACCGTCTCTGGCGAAGGAACAAATTCCTATACAGGAGTAGGAGGAGCAAGTTGAGAAGCAACAACGGGAGTCGGCTCAAGTGCCTTGGTAGCGGGCCTCTTCCTATTGACTGCTTTGGGAGCAAGAGCGATAGGAGGCCGCGGAGGTCGAGACAAAGAGGACTCTCCATGGGAGACCTTCCTGTTATACTGAACAGGTCTAGGCTCCGTGGGAAAAACAGGAAGTTTGGATTCAGGATGCTTAGGCTTTCGCCAAGCAGGCACCATAGGGTTCTCCTGCAAGTGCAGAGCAAAATTTGATGGCGCCTCAACGAGGCGAGAGGAAGCGTCAGGTTGAACAGTGGAAGAGGAAGGAGGATCTCGAGATTGCTTATCTTCTTCCTTCCTACGTGCCTTAGTGGCATCTCTGTTAGCTTTTAAGCAGGCCCTATGCGAAACACTATAAGGCGATGGAGGGTATCTCACTTTCAGCCTTAGGCGCCCCTTCTTATAATTCTGATATGTTCGATGCATGAGGTCCGTTCTAGGTGGAAGAGGACCAACAAGCGTAGGCTAAGAGTAGTCCAAGGAGTAGCTACCACGAGCAACCGACAATTTATAACCTGTGTCATGAATTACATGCACGAAACCCCCGTGGATAAATTTGAAACATTTATGCACGACCGAGGGTACCGCGTTCATAGCCACTAACCAAGGGATACCCAACTTCACTCTAAAGAGTTCAGACCTAGGGATAATATCAAACAGGAGCTTCACAGATTTAGTTCCTGTTGTGACCTTTTCACACATCGCCCCATCGCAAATGGGGACCCCCAGTGGTCTGCTAGTTTTTAGGGTTTCGTCTCCGTGCAACGGTTTCATGAAGTCACCTCTTTGAGAGTTTCAAGTCAGTCTTTTGAGAGTCATCCGAGCCAAGTCAATAATCCATGTTTGAATCAGTGCCTAAATGTCACAGAAGTGCTCAGAAGGCCCGAGAGACAAGGATCGCTTGTGCTTTCGGCCAATTCTGACACTTACTATTTTTTAGGGAATCTGCTTTTTTGCTTTTTTCGTTTTTTCATTTTTGGCATTTCTGGACCAAACGGGGTTACCTATTTTTTAGGGATTTTGCTTTTTCTATATTTAGAAATTTCTATTTTTAGAAAGTCAACCCTGGTCAATGAGTCAACTTTCCATCTTTTGATCCAAAAATCAACCAAAAAAATCAAAAAATCATTGAAAAATCGAAGTAATAAAAAAATCAATTAAAAAATCAGGAAAAGCATGGAAAAAAATCAGTCAAAAATCTGAGAAAATCAACCTAAAAAGCGTGAAAAATCTGGAAAAATCATTGAGAAATTAGTCAAAATCTGAGAGAAAATCACCAAAAAATCAACCAAAACGGCATAAAATTCTGTGATAAAGTTTTGTCTTAGTCTGGAGAATTCGCCAACAAGAGAGAATGATCAGTTATCAGCAAGGTCGGCCCTACTTTTAAGGGACATGGCAAGGACCTTCCAAAGTCTGCCATGCCTTGGATAGAAATGGCAAGACTTGTTTGAAGTCCGCCATGCCTTGGAAAGAATTGGCAAGGCAAGTATGAGGTCGGCCCTTAAAATGAGGGACTTGGCAAAGAGGTTCCAAACTCCGCTCAGCTTTGGCAAGACTTGTTTGAAGTCCGCCCAACCTTGAGAAAGATGGCAAGGACCTTCTAAAGTCCGCCCTTGACTTGGCAAGGACTTGAGGAAGTCCGCCTAGGCATAAGGAAGGAGAAAAATTGAAAATTTTACTAAGTGTTTGGTGCCTTGAAGGGAAAATCCGAAAATTGCCTAAGTATAGAGGCCTAAAAAGAGGAAAAATTGAAATTTTGGCTAAGTATTTTAATATTTAAAGGGGAGAAATGCGAATTTTGGCTAAGTGTGAAAGGAAAGACTTGTTTGAAATCCGCCATGCCTTGAGGGAAGATGGAAAAGACTTAAGGAAGTCCGGCTAGGCCATGGCAAAGGGAGAATAAAGTTCGCCTAGCATAAGAGAGAAGAAAGATTAAAAATTCGCCTAAGTATGGATGTCTAGAGAAAAATTGATAAAGTTGGCCAAGTATACAAAGGAAAATGCATGAGGCAAAGAGGCAAGAAAGTCCGCCCTTGGCCAGAAGGGATAAAAATTTATCTAAGTATCATGGAATTTTGCCTAGGGAAGACATCCAGACACAGACTTTGCCTAGAGAGATTCGTCCGAGCAAGAGAAAATTTGATTTTGGCATAAGAAAATGTGCCCAACACAATTCAAAGTCCACCACGGCAGGAGAGAATAAGGATCTGGCGTAACAATTATTGACGAAATGGCTAAAATTTTGACTTGGCTAGACGAAAATCGAAGTAAATTTGGAGAATAAACTTTTAGCCAAGGAAAAAAGGAGAAAAATCGAAATAGCCATGGGTCTAACACGAACGGGTTGGAAATAAATTAAAATATTTTAATATTTTAATAATTTATTTCCAAATACTCAGAAATTTAAAAGCCTTGGACAAAATTAAAATCGCCAGACGTGTGTCGGAGGAAAATAAATTGCGCCGGACAAAGATAAAATCCAATAGGCAAAATTAAACTCGCCAATGATTTAAAACTTGGAAAATCGAATTTAATTAGACATTTAGTGTTTTTTTTCAAAAATTCGAGAATTAAAGATAAACATCTAAGCAAAAATCGAATTTTTGAAAATCAAAGAGATTTGCCTGGATAAGATCGCCATGGAGTTTTTTCGAAAAATAATGGAAACTTGCCTGTATGAAGAAAGAAAACAAATCGAGATCGAGAGAGAAGGCAGTTGCTAAAACAAATCAAGTTCTTCAGCATTATAATGAGTTTCAACAACTCATTTTTCATAGAAACAGCTGAAGAGAAGTTAATCTCTCGAAATTCTAAGTCGATCAATCCTTCTGCAGGCAAGATCGATTTTCTCAAAGGAAGAAGTAATTTTCATTGCCGAAGAAGAATTTTTCTCAAGGAAGGAAAGGATTTATTTGCTGAAGTCGAATTTCTGTGCAAGAGAGGCACACTTTGTCACTTGCTTTTTGGTTAAATCCTCAAAGTTTAAATCTGATCTACAGCCAGAAGTTCTTTCTTGAGGTTTGAAGTTCAATTGGATAAATTCACCATTCTCCTTCTATCTTTTCCAGCTTGGCTAAGTTCTGGCTAAAATTTCAATGAAATTCATTTACTTTCAGCTTGCTTTTTCGCAGAAGTTTAATTATTTAATAAGCTGAAAGTAAAATATTCGAACACAAGGCACGAAAATAAATTATTTTAAAAGGTCTCCGTGTTAATGTTAGTATTTTTGACTGCAGGTTGATGACCACAGTGGGCGAATTATCGAAGAAGGTGCCAATGAAGTTCGCTAGCAAAGGCGCACAACGGGAGTCGAAAATAAATTCAAAGTGGAGAAATGTTGCAGACACTGATCTGGGACATGTCGACTTCATAGAGTTGAAGAAAAGAGTATATGGACAGGACGGACTTCCGACACCAATTGCTAGACAAATGGTGAGAAATGGGATTTTTCAGGTAGCTGGATTCCCGCCTGCGATGGACTGTGTTGAACTAATGGTAGAATGTGCTATCCACTGCGATGCTCAGAAGAGACAAATCATTGCACCTGACAGAAGAATTCTGGCCCACCTAGGCGAGGTAGCCATACAGGAGACATTTGGCATCCCGGCACATTCCCGTACCACCTACAAAACTAGGGAGGAAGCCAAGGGATTATATGACAGCCAGCTAGAATTATGCACCACAAATATTAATAAGGCATGGCTGGAGAAGCCTAAAACGTCAATAAAGAAGATGCCTAAGAGGCCACGCCGGATGAACTTTAAAGAAGATTATGGGGGCATTATTTTGATGCTGAACAAAATAGTTGGCAACCCTCAAGGTGCATTTTTTATGTATTACTTCATAGATGAAATCACTTCCGGCGTAAAAATGTTCAACTGGTCTCGAAGGATAAGTAACAATCTTCACGAGCAGTTGGTCAATTTGGAAAAGACTAAGTCTTTTCACATGAGCTCGTATATTGTTTATTTATTGGCCAGGTCATATAAATACCCAGGACTAGTTTGCAAAGGAAAAGTTGGCAACGAAGAAGATGAACTCAAGCCTTATGACTGCTACCCACAGCTTTAGCTAAGGGAGAAATCTCATTTCAGGCGGGTGCACGATGCGTTCTTAATGTATATCACAAGAACACTTCAAGGAGGAGTGCATCAAAGGCCGAGTCATGAGGCAAAGAGTTTGATCAGTAAATACGGATCTTGGTTTATCCAGTTTCCAAAATTTATATATGTCAGGATCCAGGGATTCATTGGAAATCCCTACAAGTTGCCTATATATCCAACAAATCGAATGATCCTGCTTGAAGAGGCAGCTGGAAAAATACCAGAACATCCAGAGGCCGACTAAAAAGGTAGCTGTTACATTCCCATTTTTCATCGGGAATATGTTAGAATCCTGTCCGTCAGCGCAAGCAGCTGAGAGCGCCAGGTTGGAAATCCAGTGGTACCCGTTCACAGCCTATAAGTCCAGGGCCAATTTTGACCCACATCATCATATCCGGACAGTGGATGGGAGAAGGTACAAGCACAGAGTGGAGCTGGAGGACTTTTAGGCAAACGCCGCTGATGAATATGAGGTTAGGAGAAGATTATGGTCCAGAATGCCGGTAGACTTCATGAGGGTGATGAACTTTGTCGGGTGCCTGATCAGTTGCAGGACGATGGGAATTACGTCCAACCACGCTTCGAGGAGAGTCGACCTCTTCCTCCTGTAAAGTGGTCAGAGCCTGAGCACTCAGATTTGGCAACCCTGATGAGGCTAGTGACCAAGTACTCTTAGTGGTGGGTTGACCATCATGTCCAGGAGATTAGACAAAAAAGAATAACGCTCACGTATGATTTACTGAGCGAGACGGAGTCGTACTCCTCCAATGCTGGCGCATCCCATCAAGATTTGGTTGAGATTGGCGAGAAGAGGAATGAAGCAGTTTCAAGTATAGAGCCTGCTCCTAAAAGACAGAGGGGAGAACCATCTCGCTCCGCGGCGTCTTGGAATATTGATGAACTGGTGGCCACCGCAGATGAATCCTTGGCCAAAATGATGAGACCTTCTGAAGTTCAAGAAGAGAATAATGAGTCTATTCAACTGGATGACGATGAGCCCTCATCACCTACGGGCACAAAAATATTAGGTTCAAATAATGAGATGGAAGTCCAAAATGATGACTTCGAAGAGGGAATGATTTCCGCCCTCAGAGGAGTCTTGGATGTTCTCAATGAAGAGAACGTTCAGGAGGAAGATGGCATTGAGCAGCCTACCATTTCGGATTGGCTGATAGAGAGGATGAAGATTCAGCACCAGTAGCAGCCTACCAAGAGGAAGATGATACTGCGGATTTCTTGGCAAGGTTGGAACAAGTTGTAATTAAGAAGCCTGCCAAGAAATTTTCTACTATTCAAAGGGATGAGGCTGGCAGCCGTTCCATACATATCGCAGTACCTATAGTGGATAAGCCACAAGATGAGATCACTCCTCAAGAGTACGCCATAACCACTATAGATCTTGGCCCAACCACAAAAGGTCAGGAAGTGGAGGAACTAGATAATTCCGTCTCAACTGTCAAGGCGAGACTGGAAAAAGAAGTGGCGAAAAAGAAGGAATATAAAAGGGAAGTTGAACGCCTGAAGGAGTACATACGACATCTGACCCAGCCACTCAATCAGGGTGATGCAGTAGCTCCTCCTCTCCTTAATCCCTCACAGGAAATAGCCAAGGATGTAGAGCAAGGGATGGTCACAGCCAAGGAGGCTCAGGAATGGATGGTAGGCGAGGGCATGGAAGCAGCCTCGTTCATGGAGAAATTGGCACTTGCCTACGGGAAAACTTCTTCTTTTCTTTCTAGGTTGGTTGATATGGTAGAAACTTGGGACAACCTTCCAGATATTCAGGAGATGCTCATTCCATGCCTCGAAGTCTTGAAGGGCGTTCCAAGAGAAGAATTGGTCGAAAGAAAGGTGATTGCTGCAGGAGCAGCTTATGATTTTCACCATAGGTTCTGGGCAGTGACAATACGGAGAGAGATTCTGGAGAGGGCGAAAGCGGATGGGCTCAGAGTTGAAGAGCAAGTCAAAGAAATTTGGGAGAAAATTTATATGACAGCTGCAGACGTGTTTGACCGTGAGATTGTCTGGGAAAACGACATGCAGCTGGAGAGGTTGAAACGTAAGGTTCAGGAGGTTTTCTTCTCTGCTACTGGACCAATTATGAGACAGGATTTCGTAAAAGTGGCAAATCTCTTGGCCATCCAGAATGATTTTGTGAGGTAGGAGGCGGATTGGGAGAGCACCTTCACCAAATGTGCTGAAGACTTGGATGGACTTGAATTCTGGATTAGCATGTTGCCGCCCGTCACAATGGAGGAGGTTGTCACGGTCGTGTCTAGATTCATCGAGCACAATGCTGCCCAAGAAGATAGGGACGCCTCTCCTTGAAGATAGCTCCAACTGCCACTTCACTGCTTGTTACTGCCTGTTTATTGATTGTTAACTGATGTTATTTTGGGCAACCCTAATTAGGGTTGAGTTGTATTAATCTTGGCCATTGATGTTGATTTAATCTTGGCCCTTTATTTCATTTTGAAAACTCTATTTAAACTGGTGATCTCTCACTTTCATTTGTGTGGAGACAGTGTATGAAATTGTTGCATTGAGACTATTTCCGATAATAAAAGCTCTTATGCATGATTTGCTTTGAATAACTTTTATTGTCAAGTAGTAAGCAAGGTTGCATATCTTCTTCTACCATAGATTAGAGTTAGAATTAAGTTAAGTAGAATTTGCTTTGAATATTGGTTAAGTGAATGAGAGATTGATCGTATAGATTCAATGGTGAAATATTGCTCATACTTTCTTCGAATGGATAATTTGCATTCGATGCGTAAAGTTAGCCTGAGCTTGTAATTGTGGAAGCTTAACTTCAGTCTCATTCGAGGCTTGAAAATCATTATCACACCCCCTTGAAGATTGCACCCACTTTGCGTAAGTTGTCCCAGGGAGGGAGGCGAAACAAAGTGCGGTTATCCCTTTCACCAGATCTTTACTGTCTCTTAAATTCCTAGGCGTAGAATAGATCCCCTAAACCTTTATCCTTTTGCTATTTTTTGAGATCCAAATTGAAGTCCTAATTGAAGAAGCCTCTAATGATAAATCCGCCTAAGTCCCAAACTTGTGAAAATTTCTTTAACGTAAGTCCCTTTGTGTATTACCAGCAAATCACAACGCCCATTGAGCTTGTCCACACGTCAAGACCTGACAAAAGAAACCTTGGAATCGCCATATGATCTTCTCGCAATCTTAGCATACGCGGTGGTTTTTCAAGAGAGGATAGAGTGTCTTTGGACATTTTATTCTGTGTGTTCGGTGGATGATAAAACGTACACCAACAGTTCCAACCAAGACCGACAGGACAATACTACCCAAAGGGGGCACAGAAAGCCCGTCATGTGTGCGGATGGTGCTCACAGGTGCATTGTACTCATCTTTATGTAAAAAGTTAATCAGCATGTCTCCTTGACTATTATGTTTACCTGTGATGTCGGATCAACGAGAACACTCGCTACGATGCTTCCATTGATCCACACAGGGATATAAAGAGGAGACGGTTCCTTGTTAAAACCCATTTGTAGGTCCTGTGAAGTGAAGGTTATACCAGTACCACTGTCCATAGGTTACGTAGAGGGGATAGGTTGATGCAGGAAGGAGGCCATTATGCACACTAGATGATACTTTCATAGAGTCCCTAAAGGTTAAAGGATAAGATAGTGACCCAATTAAGGTTTCGTTACGCAACACCTTCGGAACCTTCCAACTACGCCAACTAGGGGTCATAGGTTGGGTTGTAAGGCGACAACCTCACAACACTCGCACCTACAACACTCCTAGAACACGAGGAAAGGGACCTTCAGTATTGCATAACGGAACCAAAATGGTTCACGTTGGGTTCACCAAAAATGTAAGAGAGGGGGATCGACCACGTTCAAGGCCCTTCGTCACGGAGGGCCAAGAGCGGAAGGTTGCCCTAACTTGCCTCAGCTTAACACGATGTTGGGGAGTGCGAGACGAGAATGATGAGGACTATAAAGTCCTTCAATCACCCTACAGACCCAAAATGCATGGGGCTAGGCGAGCAGATTTTCGGGTTCAACACTACGCCTCGGGAAGCTCTCTATCCAAGGACGAAGGCGTGGTCCTGGGATGACAGTGCGGTATTGATGTTTATAATGCTATAATGACTTATACATTAGTTATGTCTAATAATATAATTAATTAATTTACATTATATAAGCTATAACTGTTGTAAACCTCCTACATAAGTAATTAATAAATAAGTGTCCACACACATTCCAATGTGTCCCTTTTCCACCATTGCCTCTTTACAACAAATAATTGTATGTCACATCTAAAATTAGTTTTACATGTTAAATTTTACTAGCACATTTACTGAATTAGCAATTTGGCATTATCTTGTGAATTCATAGCAAACATAGTTCATATCAACAAGTTTGTTGTGCCCTATTAATTTTTTTTTGCTTCATTAAGGCATTTTGTAAAGAATGGTCAAAGTCTTGTAAAAATTGTCGTCAAAAGTAAAAATTTCTAAAAATAGACTTGATTTAGGGTTTTCTTGGTTTGTTGTTGTAAGAGAGGGGGACCGACCACGTTCAAGGCCCCAGGTCATGGAGGGCCAAGAGCGGAAGGCTGCCCTAACTTACCTTGGCTTAACACAATGTTGGGGAGTGCGGGACGAGAATGATGAGAACTATAAAGTCCTTCAATCACCCTACAGACCCGAAATGCAAGGTGGGGCTAGGCGAGCCGGATTTTGGATTCAACGCTACACCTTAGGAAGCTCTCTGTTTGAGGACGAAAGTGCGGTCCTGGGACGACAGTGCAGTGCGCTGGCGTCTCCCAAGTGCACTGGCGTCTGTATGACTAGACAACTTATGGAGACAAGGGCGAACCTAAGAAAACAAGCTAACGGCCCAACTAACTACTATTAAAGGGCCAAAATAACATGATTAAGTAAACAAAATACTCTCTAATGTGATGAAGTAAAAATGTGAGAGTTAAGGTGGCAAGAAGGATCTCATAAAGAAACTCGTTCGCCAGCTAGCTCCTCGAAAGCATGTTCATCTACACACAAAGAGGAAAATGTTGGTTGGCTGTATAGGGGCCTTGCCTCTGTCAGACCCCCGTTTAGGTGTTTCCACCTCCACGGATAACCAAGAAAGCGAGATAAAGAAAATAATGTAATGAAGAACACTAAAGCACTACAAAACAATAAATGCACTTACTCTACCAAGTAATAGAGGAGAGGAATGGGAAGCTTACCATGTCCACCAAAAGCACTCAAGGTTGATGGGGGAGAGATTGAGAATACTCGAGCCTTTGTTGCAATGGTGTGGTCCCAAACTTGCTCTACTGAAGTGGAGTGAAGTTGTTGCTGCAATGAGATGCAAGAGTGTTGCTAGAATGCTTGAAGTGAATGCAAGAGTGAAGAAGCTGGTTTGAATGCTTGGAAGAAGTTCCACTGAATGCTTAGAAGATGCTGTAGAAGATGAAATGCATGTCGAAGGAAGAAAACTGAAGAGGAGATGAAGAAAACGGCCATATTCGAGTCGGTCGGTTGAAGAGGGCATTACAACTTGACCACCAATGAGAAGTGTAATGCCTCTACAGGTTCAGCCGTAGGAATCTACCAGGGATGTAAGCGCGCCGCGCAGGCGTCCCCGACAAAAATTCCCCCACCGACGCTCAAAACAGGTGCCAAGTGGAATAAAAGCAGCGGGCTTAGGTGTAATTAATCCTCTGAACTTGGTTTTCTAAGGTGGAAAAAAGAAAAAGGGGAATTTGCATAAGGGGTTCAAATTCACTCTTATATAGTTGTCAAAAGGATGCTAGCAAAACTTTATAAAAATAGAAAGTTTCTAAAAATAGAATCACTTTTTGGAGGATCCTAACTGATTCTGATTGGTCAAAAATACTTCGCAAGCAGGTTGGTCCGGTTAGAATCATCAAATCATTAATATTTCTTTGGTGGGTCAATTCTACTTTTTTCAGAAAGCAAAGCATGAGCTCTGAAGTCATCAATGGAGGAAGGTCAACTGCCTTGTGTCAGATTCAAATTCTCAAATGCCGCACAGATGATGTGGAATGGCGAAAGATGCATGCAAAACTTTGGAGGGAAATCCAAAAATGGTGAAATTTGTGAAAAAAATTCTAACATTGGAAAGTCTAGGCGCCCTTGACTAGTCAAGGCACCTAGCAATCAATGCCTTAATCATTTTTTGACTCTTGCCAAATGATGCACACAAAACGGTGAAGTAGTTGGTGAACGCAAAGCGAATGCAAAGAGAAAGTTGAAAATCATAAAAAAATCAACTCTGGCATGCTTGTGCGCCCCTGTCCAAGAAGGGCGTCTAGCATTTCATATCTTAGAATTTTTGCATGCTTCTAAAAAGAAACGTGCAATTTGCCCTTGTCAGCCCGGTTCAATTACTCTGAAAGTAGTTAAAAGCAGTTTTCAGGGTAGTGAAAGGTAGGAGATCATCTTAGTTATGTTTAGGCTATTTAGTTGGTACATCATCGAGTGCTGAGGATCTATCAAACAATAGAAATTGCGGATCGAACAAAGCCATTTCATGCAAAACGAAGAAATCAAAGAAAAGTTGAAAAACATCAAAATTTGACTAACTCTGGCAAAGCCAGGCGCCCCTGTCAAGGAGGGGCACCTAGCTTCTTGTGACTTAGTTTATTTTTCGCTCCATTCAAAAATCCGTCAAACTTCTTCGTCAAGTCGGTTCCGCTTCTCAGAAGATCATTCAAATGTAGTGTCGGGGATCGACAGAGGCTATAAATCATCTTAGTTTTGATCAGGCTTATCTGATTGATTGACTTTCAGTCTCTGTTGTTCACCAATTGGCGAGAAACGATGTCCCAACAGTGGTCACTGGCTTCCAACAGAAACATGCAAAATGAGAAAAGTGAAAATTTTAAAATATCAAAAATTTGGCTAAGTCATAGCATGTTGGGCGCTCATTTCCAAGGAGGTTGCCTAGACTTTCAACAGTTAGAAAATTTTTGATCCCAACATGCTGCTTTCCAATTCAGCCTTCGTCATCGGCAGTAGTTGTAGCAAAAGTTAAAAAACAGAGAAAAATGGCTAACACTGGAAAGGTTTTACGTGTTTGATGATGTCATCGGATGCATATGTTTTTGCCAATTCTTTTTGCAGCTACAAAAGAGGAATTCACAATTGCACATGCAAACGAAGTCAGATTTTTGCATGCAAAGTTTCTATCTTGATGGATAGACTCCAAAATTTAAGGGTTTTGCAAAGAAAGCGCTTTTTAATCTCCAAACTCTATTTAAGAAACCTTTTAGCATTCATTCTTCATATTTTGTATGTTGGCATTCAAAGGAAGAAAGATAGAATTTTCTTCTCATCAAGATTTGGAGGTTCAAACAGAGTTCTTTTTTAGTTTTCTTTTTGCATTCGCGATTGGGAAGCACAAAAGCACGCTTTTTCATGTTCTAATTTTCTAGGGCATCACATTTTAGAAACAGTTGGTTAGCTTTTTCAATTTTCATTGATTAGGGTCCACATGCTTTTTACTCCTCTTGAAGATTGGGAAATTTTAATTTTCCAAAAATCTGCTTTTTCGGGAAGCCTTCAGTTTTTTCAAAATCTGACGATCTGGGTTTCTTCAGAATGTGATTGTTTACAAAATCCAAACCTAAACTTTTTTCAGGAAATCTACTTTTTTTGGAGAAAAATCAGCAACTTATTTTTAGTAGTTTTTGCAAAACTTTTCCAAATATAGGCGTGTTTACTATCAAAATTCAAGTTTTTCATTATACAATACTCTTCCATTAAAAATCAAGAGAAGCGTCAGAAGCATAAAGCTGCAGAAGAAACAGAGAAATGTCAGAGAATGGTCATGAGGTAAAAAAGAAAAAAAGAAAAAAGAAATGCTGAAGCAAGAGTATATATTTATAAAAGGTCATCACTCCAGTTGCAGAGCCACCAAAATTATCAATGAGTGAGTCACCATTTGGGGCAGCGATGTTTTCTAAGAATAGAACTCAAAAAATCAGCAATTAACTTAATGCCTTTTCCAAGTTAAACTTATTGTTCTCATTCATGCATATATATTCTTTGTGAAATATCAAATGAAGTTAGAGCTTTTCTTGCTTTTTGTAATGCCCCTTACTCGACTTTTCCCTAAAATTCGCTTGTTGATTAGATTTAGGGTTTCTTCTTTTCCAAATGAATGTTCTTTTTGACTAAGTAATCCTGGATTGAAATTTGCATTTAATATTTACGCATGTACATATATCTGTTAGCATTAATATCTGGATATCCAAATATAAATATAATGTCAAATGCAATCATGAAGACACAGGAGGAGTGACATGGGTAGATCCGCCCAAAGCTATCCATCTAAGCCCAAGGGCACAAGCGTCTGATCAAGACAACCCACCACTTGGCCCTGAGGGGCAGGAATGTCCAAACCAAGACAATTCCACCTTCGGAGTGGCTTGCTTAGTGGAAACACTTGTACCTACTTTCTCTACCCATGTCATCACCTCAGAAGACACTTAACCTACTAGGGGGAAGCCAACGGAGCTTATAAGTGGTTCTGGGCCTACCACCCCTCCATGGCCGCAGTGGATCTTGAGTGTGACCCCCACCCCTCCATGGCCCACCCATGCCTTGGGACTAGGCGGACTATGAGTGGAATTTCCGACCCTTCAGGGCCCATCCTTGCCTTGGGTTCCGAGGGCGGACTTGAGTGGGGTTTTTAGGCATTGCCTTTCTCATACCCTTCCTCCCTAGTAAGATTGCAAACACTCAGAAGTCAATCTTTAAGCATTCAATTGTATTCATTATTCAATCTTTAAGAATTCAAATATAATTGTATTCATTATTCAATCTTTAAGCATTCAAATAAAATTGTATTCATTATTCATTCTTATCAAATCATTTCACAAATATAATTAGGATAATTGTAAAGAGACCCATAATTCCATTTAAAACAAGTACCATTATGATGATATTAAAGATATCTTAGCACTAACAACCAGATAAGCAACATTGGAGTTCAATGGAAGGATATATATGGATATCAACAACACATTGGTTCCTCTAATATTTTTCCACTAGAATAACATATGGGGTGAGATTTTAGCCACATGGCATGAAGTCACAGATTAACAATCTTCCAGGTTTCCTCGCCTAGATAGACTGGGCAGGGTTATAACTATCTGTCATGTCCTCGAATTCAAGGTATATTAAATTAATTATTTATTAAGTTATTCCAATAAAATATAATATCAAAAGGGATGACTTATTATTTAATTAATTTAATAAAAAAGTGACTTAAGTGTCTTAAAAATAAAATAATAAAATAATAGAAGTCACTTGAGGAATAAAATAATATTCTTCTAGAAGCTTCTTGAAAAGGCATTGAGAAATCTATTTAGAAGCTGTTGGCTAAGCATTTAGACACACTTGATTTGGAATTCATTTCTCATTACCTGCATGGTAAAAAGTAGAAGCTGAATGCTTTGCTCACTCGAGGGTTTGAAGACTCTAGAGTGCCAAGTTTGGTTATGAAAGATCAACCCTAGCTAGAGTTGAGAAATCCATCCAGGGTTTCTACTTGTGCTTCATTGAAGGATTCAATCCATTGCAATAGCTGTTGTATTATTGCAATTTTGAGTATTAGTTGTTTGGGTGCAATAGCTGATTTATTATTGCATCATCTTTTCATTTGCAGCAGCTAAGGTATTGTTGCAAAATATTTCTGAGGGTTTCATGATTGTAGCAATTGAGTAATTGTTGCATTCATTGAGGAGGCATATTTTTGAGTACATTGATAACTTGCCAAATTTACTAGCCTTTGGCCAAATTTGGATTTGCTGGAGTAAATCGATTTAATGAGAACATTGTTGTTTTGAATAAATAATATTTTATTGGAGAAGCTTTATTATTCTGAGAGTAAAACTTTGCTTGCTGTTGATAATGGATTTTGAATATAATCAGGGAAATAATATTCTATTTTGAGGTGCCTGTGCGCTTGCTGGAGCAAAATCGTATTTCTCCTCTATATTATGGCACGACTGCTAGGTCGATATCATTCAAAGAGTCGAGTCATCGAATACTCCTAGAGGCATTCGATTTGAAACTAATTGAATATAATATTCAAAAACGACAGACTAAATAAGGATAAAAGTAAGAGAAAGGAGACGCTAGCTAAGTCGTGGAATTTTGATGGCAGAAGTTGTGGACATTTAAGACTCATAATCTCATTTGAAAGTCATAGCCCATAAAGGACCACGATGCCTTGAAATAACTCCAACAAAGCATGCAGACTCAATAAAAGAAAGCCATCACGATTTTCTCATAAAAACTGACTAAAGGAAATGATTTCAAATGTAGCTGCCTTGGACATATACAACAGGAGAATCCATAACTGACTCTAGTTAATAGAGATGCAAATTTTAAAAGACTGCAACATACTAGCCGCCTCCACAATAAATCAAGCTCAATAATCATAACGCTATCGCTGCTGCAAATAAAGGAAAAATAAAAGAGTAAGCCGCCTTCATACAAGTTGCCCAAATTAAATTTGAAGCCGCCTTACTAAATAGAATAATTTGTCATAATAAAATAGCTGCCACAAAGAATTGAACCGAGCCATAAGAGGATTTGACCAAATGAAATCTGACTTCAAAATATGCTGATATGGCACAAATTCTGACATCAAAAACTGATATAGCAAAAAAAAATTTCTATTGCTGACAAAGCATTTGACATTGAAAGTAGGCAGCTGAAGCAAACAAGCAAGCAAGCAGCTGAAGTAGACAAGCAACTAGTTGAAGTAGACAAGCAACTAGCTGAAGCAAACAATCAAGTAGCTTAAGCAAGCAACCAACTCAAGTAGGCTGGCAAGAAGCTTAGTAAGCAAGCAAGCACCTCAAACATGCAGGCAAGTAGCTCAAGGAGCTCAAGTAGACAGGCAAGTAGCTCAAGCAAACAACCAACTTGACATCAATAACAAAATGCTCAACAATCTCCCCCTTTGCCATTGATGGCAACACCTCTTGAAACCGAAACCAATACTGCACCCAAAATACCTCTTGAAACCTGAAATATTCTGAAACCAATATTGATTTGAAACAACGTTGCTCCCCCAGACTTACTACTCCCCCTTTGACATCAATGACAAATTGAATAACCAATATCATGGCATAAAGAACGAATTTTCTGATCACATGACATTAAAATAATGAAGATGTGATGAATAATCAATAGCTTTACAAGCTAAGATGTACTTTAATAACTCATTCCAAAACACTTTTCTAGAAAACCATAAAACATAAGAAGAATAACTTGGATATTTGAACCAACCTACATAACTGAAATGGGGCTGATAGAATATAACCATCAAAGCTCCCCCTAAGTCCAAACACCTTTTCAAGGAAGGAGTGAAGCCATTTCCAACTTCTCTTTTTCTATCTCCGAATTTTCTTAACAACTTCTTTTGCTTTGTCAGCCTTCTTGTTTTTCTTTTATATCACTTCTACAAACTTTTGCAGTATGACCAAAGTTATTGCATTTGTAACAAATAACGTTATAATTCATCAAAGGAGCAAAAGAATTCCTATACAAAGATCTGAAATCATTTCTTGCATAAACTCTACAGTTTGCTGCCTTGTGACCAAAATGATTGCGTGAAAACCAATATCCATAAAAGAAAGAATTGTTAGACCTAGTCATGTAATCTTGCCTTTGAATAGGTCTCTTGAAAGTGTTAATTCTAATCTTTAAATGTGAATCCTTTGAGCAATCAACGTTGTCTTTCTTCCATTCTTCATTTGTAGACATTGAACTTTGACCTTTTTCACGATCAACTCCACTCTTATCACAAGGAGATTTTTGTGCATTAATGATCTTGTCAAATGACATAGAACTTTTCTGATTTATCTTCTCATTACTCAGGTGTGTCAACGATTTGTCTAAATTTCTAAGAGAAACAATTTCAGCTTCAAGTCTCTCTACATTCTCTTTTTTAACCTTAAGCTGATTTCTAATTTCTTCTTCTATTCTCGTTCCCTCTACAACCTGAACCTTCAAATCAACTATCAGTTTTTCTGCTTCCCCAGGGGCTTGAGATGTCTTCGTTTTTTTCATCATCCTCTTCTTGTAGCAGCAACTTCAAATTTAGATTCTTCTTTCTAAGTCTCTTAATTTCACTAAGAGCACTTATTAGTTCTGCTTCAAGATCAACATCTGCTTCTTCATCATCAATATCTTCATCTTCATTCTTAGGTAAGTTTACTTCTTTAGCCATAAATATAATTTCTTCTACTGAAGACATCACTAACTTTTGATGAACTATTATGATCATTCGAATAAAAACTTTTAGCATATTTCTTATACTTATTCTTCTTACCTTGATACTCCTTCTTGGAATGTTTTGATTTTTTTTCACAATCGCTGTCCTCATTCTTCTCATAAGGGCATTTTGTTGCAAAGTCTCCCACCTTTCCATAGTTGAAGCATTTGAAAGACAACTTGCCTTTGTATCTACCGGAACCCTTCTTCAACTTCCGCATGAAATGTGCCTCTCCAGAATTTGAATCTTCATCAGAACTATCGTTGGTAGTAGATTTTGTCTTTTCCCTCATTTGTAACTTTGAAAGCTACCTCCTTTTTAACTGATTGATCAGGAGTAGTTCTCATCTCATAGGCTGTTAGAATACCATGTAGCTCGTCAACGGTCAACTTCTTAAGCTCCTTCATCTCTTTAATCGTTGATACCTTTGCATCAAAACACAAAGGAAGAGACCTTAAAATTTTCTGAATCACAATGGTCTCTTCAATCTTCTCTCTGAAACCTGTAATAGTGTTCACAACTTCATCTACTCGCAGAAAATAAGCAGCAATGTCTTCATCTTCTTGCATCTTGAGACTCTCAAAATGAATTTTGTGAGTCTAAAGCTTTGCCTTCTTAACCTTATCGTCACCTTCATATGTTTTCTGCAATTTCTCCCAATCTCATGTGCTATATCACAATGCATAACATTTACAAATTCAATTTTAGACAAACCACATAAGGTTACATTCATAGCTTTTGCATTGTTTTCAAAAGCTTTCTTTCCATCAGCATCAGACAGTGGAGTTGTTGAAATAGTATACCCTTTTACAACACTTTGCCGTATATTGAAACCAAGTGACATCAAATAAGTGTGCATTCGAATACTCCAAAAAGCATAGTTAGAGCCATCGAATAAGGGAGCTCTGTTTGTAGCCAAACCTTCATGAGAACCCATGTGTGCAATTAGGACCAACCACCAAGCGATTAAGCTTTCAAATTGAGGAACCGCACTCTGATACCAAATACTTTAAAACTAGGGGGGGGGGGGTGGTGAATCAATGTTTCAAACTTTAAAACTTAAAACCATATGAATCAGAAATCAAAATATTAACAACAACCATCAAACATGAAGAACACCAGATTTCATGTGGAAAACCCTTTTGGATAAAAAACCATGACAAAACTATGCTTTCATTAACAATAATGGGCACCAACCCAGATTACAAGTGAGCACCAACTTACTAAGAGCACAAATCTGATAAAAATCTCTGAAACCTAGGGCACAAATTTGATAACAAAAACTTTCATGGACTAGGGCATAAATCTGAAATTTATTTGCATTAAAATAGTTTCAAACAAACTCAGAATTTCTGATCAAATTTACAATTGAAAGAAAATTCTGATTATTACAATGCTCAGAAAAGTGACAATTTAAACCTTTATAACTGCCCAAAAATTTTCAGAATTAAATATCAGACATTTTCATAAAGTAAATGTGCAGATTTCATACCAAAATGTTCCAGATTTGGGTTAGAATATTTATTAACCCTAGCCGACCCTCCAAGAGTGATGTTGGGCTCCCAAAATGACCAATAGTAAGTCTGAAATTGATGCTCTTTAGCAGCCGTCCTTAGGAAACTAAAAAATGAATGATTTGCAGCAGTGAGTGTTCATAGATTTGAGCAACCAACACTGATATTCTCCTCAATTTTGGCCTCCAAGCCTGATAAATTTTTGTAGTTCAAATAAAAAATGTTGTAGGGTTTCACAAATTGAAGTTCTTCCACCGAAACACACTCTTCTGACTAGGGAGAGCCCATATGGCTCACCGAAATCAAGGATACTTAAGGGTTTCAATCCTCAAGCCAAATTGCAACAGTAATAAAAAAAAAACTTCATCACATAATGCCTCAAAATGAGCCTTTAGGGTGTTATATAACATCTCTTAACAATATGATTCAATCTCCACCCTCCATCTTAACCTTTTTAATCCAAGGGCTCACAACAAAACCCTAAAATTTGTTCTTATTAGCTCCTAGAAGCTGGATGCCCCCTTAGGCAATTAATCATATGTTTTTAAGATGCCACTGAAGTACATAAAAAGGGGAAAATTTAAGTCCCATGGCTAGGCATCACTATAGGTTGCCTAAAAAGACGTGCCCAACATAAAATAACTTAAATTCTCTTAAAATAAATTAAGTTCACTTAAGTTGCATCAAAAGACGTGCACTCAACTTAAAATTAGAATTTAGAGCAAGCCAAGGACTTCATTTCTTACCCAATGATGTTCTACGTCCTCTTCCTGTTGGGTAAA
Organism: Sequoia sempervirens; assembly: GCA_007258455.2. Taxonomy (NCBI): domain Eukaryota; kingdom Viridiplantae; phylum Streptophyta; class Pinopsida; order Cupressales; family Cupressaceae; genus Sequoia; species Sequoia sempervirens. Next base: position 25,795 of record VDFB02309475.1, read on the forward strand.
CCAAGAAAAGGACAACCAATCTGCCGCTAATCATCTTGATTTGAGTTGGGGACATTACATTTTCGTCCAATGAACACAACTCCTATGGGTTTTTGTCCATAGAAGGATTTAGAACACAAGTGTTCTGAAATACAAGGAAATGACATAACAATTCGATACCCTTACAGGGATTGATCTCCTACATTTATATGGTAACAACCCTCCCTAAGGAATATGTCAGCCTTGAGCCAAAATGGTGCCAAAGCCCAAAGTTTGAATTCCCAGCATGCTACATTAGGTCAGCCTTAAGGCCAACGTAGATTCCTTTGGAATTATCACGCCACTCTGTGGACCCATCCACATGCTTGCCTTGCCCTTTCCCGCTTCTTGAAACTTCGTCGTTATTGCGACATGATCTCGTGATGTCTTCCTCCAAGCGTGTAGAAGTGGGTGCCAGTTAACTAGCGCAATCATCTTCTGATAGCAATATCTTTCTGCTGCCCAATTCTTTTCCCTTAAGCTTTGGATATGATGTGCAAGCATCATCATAGGTGCTATGTTCCAAACTGCGAGCCAAAACATGCTCTTGCGTAGGAATGCAGTAGGATTCCCGGTTTCCACTCTGCAACTGTCTTTCTGGAAAAAGGGACATGAGACCACTGCACACATTGCATTTAGAATTTCGTCTCTTTTCACCATTCGCACACACCATAATGACAAATTTAAAATTTGCTTGGAAATCTCATAAATTTATACTCGGAGTTCCAATACTTGCAACTATCAACAATATCGCTGCTTTCTTCGTTTAGATGTAAATGTGAATCTTGTGTGAATCCACGACTAATTTGACTAGGAAGGAATCTTTCATCTCCAAAGCCAAATACTCCTATGGTTTAATTTGAACATGTAGTCCAAACTTCACAATGAGGAAATTTAAAATGACCAAGGTGTGAAATTCTCTTTTTGCAACCCTTTTAATATACCCCTTCAAACTTTCAAGAAGTTTGTAATTTAAAATTCACCTTTTTAAAATGAATAATCTTTTTTGCTCCTCATAAAGTGACTTTATATTATTTTTTCTTTTTCAACATAGCTTAAGTCACTTTATAAAAATTAATTAAATAAAAATCTCGTGCAACATAATTTAAGGCAACTTAATTTAATCAGTTATATTATTCCCTGTCCAATTCTCCAAACTAGCCTATTGGAATAAAATAGCCTAATGAAACTTCCTTGAATTCCTAGATCGAATAAGGGGACATTACATGAAGCCTGTCCTCCCTCCGTGATCTGATATGCACGTTGTCAACTAGGATGTAAAGATCTTAATCTAAGGTGATAAGATTTTTGACTTGCAAGCTCAACATGTTGTATGTCATTCCCTAGTAGAGTTGCAGAAAATTATTGGCCTTTTAACTTGTCCTTAGAACAACTCAAACTAGAATAGTATGTATGGTTAAACCATTCTTCAAATTGTAAGGGGTAACTCTATGCAATCTAACTAAACCTAAACCTAGACCTATAAACAAAATTTAAAAGTATGCACTATCTTCAAAATTTCATGGGGTTTTGCATTAAATGTGAATATCTAATTGACTCTGTTTTTGCCTTTGATACAAGCACCAAACTATGAACAGTCAAGATTTGCAACGAGATTTTCAAAATTAAAGGAAGGTAAACTAATTCAAGCACAAATAATTAACTCAACTTCCTTTTGGCCAAAACAAAGACGAGTATTCAGCTATAAACAAAGATTTGAAGGAAAAACATAGACAAATGCTGATTATTTGCTAAATTAGAGACCAATAAGTCTACTTCAACTCAAATGAACACCACATGATTTCGTGAAGGAAATAGTTAAATGACATTCAAACCTATAATTTGAATAGATATATTTCACCAACACAATGTTTTGACTCAAAATTATCTACCTTTGATTTTCTCGAGGAACCTACAACAATGCAATCACAATTACAATGACTTTGATTGAATAACGGCATTTGCAATGTAAGCTTGACATTGACGAATATTCATTAACTTTCATGAAAATCTAATACCTTCATTGACAATTTCAGCAGCATAGGTTTGATTTCAACTATCATTATTGTAAATTATGTGCTCAAGTCACTTATTTATAAGTTCTTCAAGAGGCAGCTTTAAAGAAAAAAAAATACAAAAATATTCCCAATAAAACTCTGCTTTAAAGCAACCCAATCCCTAGCTGTAGAAAAGAGGAAATCAAACTCTTTTAAAGCAAAGTACTGTTGAAACAATTTACAGAATAGCAACTTAATAATAAGATCAAATCCATCTCCTCTGGAAAAATAGAAACTTTTGCCATTTAAGTCATTTTGAAAATCTAAAATGACTTTGCTTGCAAACTTTGTCAAATCTCTTGGAGTCTCTAAAATATGGTGAATTTTTTTTAGAGCCTTTGAAAACCATTAAAACCGTATCCATGGATATGAATTTAATGATTGCTTCTAGAAAAGCAATTTTTTGAAAAAACAACCTGCCAAAAGAGTAACTTTCCAAAAATAGAAAGTTTGATTTTTGAGCTCCTCTCACCATTCCTCAAAAAAGTATAGTTGCTAAAATAGCAGTTTCTAAAAATAGAATTGTTCCAAAATTTGGATGGACTTTCTAAGTTTCTAGCAAACACTAAAGCCTCGACCGTGAGAGTATGCCTATTAGTTGAATTTGGAATTTTTAGCGCTTGGAGGAGTTTGTCATGGAAAAGCCAGTCAAAAAGTGCAACTTGTAGGATCTCTTGGATGGCAATGCCAGTTGGAAAGTGTGATTTATGGGAACTTTTGAATGGCAATGCTAGCTGGAAAGTGTGATTTGTGGGAACTTTTGGAGGGCATCCTTAACTAAAAGTGTGACTTGTGGGCTTTTAACCTTTGGTGTGGATCATTTAAGCCTTCTCCCATTTCTTTTGAGGCAGAGTTTCCATGTGACAATGCCATTCAAGATGTCTGCCCTTTAACTTGTCTTTTATCCCTTTTTGTATGTCAAACATTTTTCGCTTGACTGTTTGCCACTTTTTAATGACCTTGGCTGAACTCTTGCAGGAAAAGCCACCAAAAAGTGCACTCCTTATGATTTAAAACCCTATATCTGAGCCATCACAATTTTATAAGTCAATTGCCACTTTGATGATGGCTGGGCAGAACTTTATGTTGTCATTGCCACCCAAGAATGGCACGACTTAGACTTCCTTTTCTCCTTCTTTCATTAGGTGCACTTTCCCAGGCACTTTGCCACTTTTTTGACTGTTGGTGCAGACTCGTAATGTTTTTGACACTTAATGAAACATTAATGCAGTTTTATACTAGTTTTTCCATTAAAAATAAAATAAAAATGGTGCCACATTGTCTGATTTCTTCCTCTTTCTTGCCTTGCCTTATGTTGATATGTCACTAGAATGGAGTGCTGGTGGAGTTCTCTTTGACACTTGTCAATCTTGCATTCAGATTCAAAAGTTTGACATTCCATCCTTCTTTCTGTGCTGGAGCTGTTAAACTATCAGAATCTTTGTCATTTTTGTTTGGCACATCTCATTCTTGAGCAACCTTCAACCATTGTTAATCAACAAACTAGACCAAAAACTGACAACCTTGTGATTTAAATAGGAAGGAAAACTAGGTTGATATTGATTGACAAGATTGACATGGTTATTAACTACCAACTTGATTTAGGGCAAAGTTTTGTTGGGATACCAGCAACTATGATAGCTGTTGTAATTTGCTTGTTTTCATCACAGTGCATTGTTGAATGAATGTTTCAGCAATGGATACTTAAGCAGCACAATATAAATTGTCAGATATCGCTTTTGGCCTACTCCATGGTTGAAAGAAAAATATTATGGTGAGTACCACACCACTGTTTCTTTCCATAGGGGAAGTAGGAAGGTGCAAGCGTATGGGAGACAATAAGAGTGAAGCCTTACCATATGAACTAAGAATCAAGAACTTGACACCAATAGTGGGATTACATCTTGAAGCTGTCAGCTAAGCAAGGAGAGACCAAAATTGGCATGGAAGTCACTCATGATACCAGAGTGTGTCAGCATAACCATGTTGGAACATTAAAGCCTGCAACTTCCAAGTTTAGAGGAATACTAAATACTAAGTACTGAATACCAAATAGGGGATAATTAAACACAGAGATAGTAGATACAATAATAATTATTTGTCAACATAATGATAAGGGTGAATAAATGTAATGTTCCAGTTTAAATAGTAGTCTTATTGGTGCTAGAACATGGTAGGATGGCCACGATGCAGTGAGTGCTCTGTGATGACCTAGATTTGCAAATCACTTTAATTTTATAACTTGAGATCCCTCCTATAGCTTGCAGGTCTGGTGCAATACCCACAACAATTGAAATGAATGCACATTAACTGGTTGACTCTTGGATGTTATATATGCTGAATTTACATTACATCAATAGATCATACATTGCATTTAGACTTCACTTTTATCACATTTACATAATATCCAAAATTTTCTTTAATTTTTTATTTCTCCAGGTTAAGAAATCACACAAATAAAAAAAAACCGTAAACATGGAGCTGAAATGGTCCCTGTTGTACTCTATTGTTTCAGGAGACATTAGCTGGGTGAAGGAACTTCACGCTGAGTTTTTTAAAAATATGCAAGCAAATTAATTCCTAAAATTGGCTTCTGTCCTTTTGTTGTACTTAATATTTTGTAGCATAAGGAAGAATAACACTTGAAATGTGTCCATTCTGATTTTATGTGCAGGTATAATCTATTAGGACTTGCAACAGGCATTGGGGATCAATTTTATAACTGTGTAGATAGTGATTCTCTTGTTGTAGCTCTTCTTGAAAACATTGAAGCGATGCAGTTCAGACACATCCGTCAGCTTATCCACTCTGTTTTAACTCCTTTTGTAAAAAATTGCCCTGCAATGTCTTGGGGAGTATGGTTAGGAAAATTCTTGCCTCGCTTGCTTGGGCATTGTCAGAAATCTCTATTTGATTCTTGGAGCAGCCTCATATCAAAAGGAAGAGCTAATGTGCCAGATTGTTGTGGTGATGGTTCTTCACCAGATTTAAAAGCAGAGGTTATGGAAGAAAAGATCCTTAGAGATTTGACTCGAGAGACTTGTGGTTTATTGGCAGCATTGGCTTCCCCTGGGGCCAATAAGAGTCTACCATCCAGTGAACAACTTGAACAACTTAACCGCATGGAATCATCTCCCCTAATCGACACTGAAAAGATTGCATCTGAGTCATTAATAGGGTATCTCCATTTTCTTTTTCTTCATTCAGTTGTCACTTCATTGTTGCTCTAGAATACCAGAATTGTTAAACTGATTCTCTTGCAAAGTCATTTAAGTTTGTATTTGCTTCTTTTAACTTATGAATCTGTTTAACATTGCAGTTTCTTATTTAAGCATAACGATGCAGCTGTTCCTGCACTCCAGATATGCTTAAACGCCTTCTCATGGCCTGATAGTGAAGCTGTGGCAAAAGTTGTTTTATTTTGTGGATCTGTTGTCATGTTTGCTGTTTCCATGAACAATTTTGAACTCCAGCAGTTTGTGGCAACAGATTTGTTTGAAGCAGTAATTCAAGGTTTAACTCTAGAGTCAAATGCAATGATCCATGCAGAGCTCATTAGTCTTTGTCGTGAAATTTTTATTCAACTCTCTAATAGACATCCTGCAAGACAAGTGAGTTCAAATTTTTACCTTAAATTCTATTTATTAGGTGTGGAATATTTCATGTAAGCATGCTATTGTGACAATGATGTGACATGCTGCAAGATTTGTGTGTTAGATATATCACATGCGATTCTTGTAATAATAATTTTACAATCCATAGTGATATTGATTTGATGCTAATATTTTTATCTCACTTGGTTGTTTGAATCAGTATTGTTTTTAATGGTTCAATATGCTCTCCGGAATGTTGGAAATGTTGTCATTGATGTCAAATTGTCATTGTTGTCAAACACCACAAATTGTGCAGATATAACCAAACAAGATACAAAGAACATAAATCATTCATGATTCATTCAATCAGTTCATATCAGTTTGAAGTATATTGTTGAAGAAAAGAATATCATTAGGAACAATTGTTGTGATCAAAGCTAATTACAATCATGAAGTTTGCAGAGGTTAATAGAGTTAGAAATGATCAAGAAAGCATCAAGAAATAAATGGAGTCTGCTGTTATTAATGATTGCTAAGATTGAGGAAATCCTACAGATTGCAGTCATTGATGTCAAAAGAAGAACATGGTATATTCAGTTTGAAGTTCAGTTTGAAGATCAATAAATCTGAAGTAACTAAAGTAACATATTTTGAAAGATGTATGAGGTCAATCAGATGGCAGTGTGAGTCAAGGAAGCAAGGACTCGATCCTCTTACTAGAAAGAAAAAATTACTACAGAGAAATGAATGCTACAGATTGGTCAATCATTAAAAACCCGAACTGTATTGTTAAGAGAAGTTGTGTGTTAAAGAAGATTATTTTCTGAAGTCAATTGCCTCCAGCTTTTAATAAACAAAAGATAAACAAAAGGGGAGCGAATTATTTTTGCTGAACAAAAGATAAACAAAGCCACGACTTTTCAAGAAGAACAAAAAGTCACGACTTGCCTTCAGATTAATTAAAACACAAATTAAATAAATTTGTATCTTCTAAAAGACACGATGAAGAAAGAGGCATGGAAAATCACGACTCCAAAAAGTGTGTCTCTATTTGGTGATAAAAATTAATCAAAACAGAAAGATACGATTCCTCTATATAAGACAAAATTTGTCTTATTCACAAGCCATCAAAAAGGTGCTATTTTGTCTTATTCTTGATTGAGGAAGTGGTGCGATCTGATTTATTCAATGCAATCTGGAAAACAGCGATCTCATGAAGCAATACGTCTCTTTTAAAGAGATACGAATTAATTAAGTGGTGCATTTTTTATAAAAAAGGCAAACAATTAAAAGACAGTTCTCATGAAGCAATACGTCTCTTTTAAAGAGATACGAATTAATTAAGTGGTGCGTTTTTTTTTATAAAAAAAGGCAAACAATTAAAAGACAGTTCTATTTGTAAATGTGCATAAACAGAAAATTAATAAGTTAAAGTAGTTTAAGACAAAAGAGTGGTTTATCTGAAGAGGCAGAGTTGTGTTTTATGAAGAGAGGTGTTTTGTGAAGAGGCAAAGATGTGTTAAGAGTTGTGATCCTTGAGCAAAATATATATGTAACATTCAAGATTGGCATGAAGTGTGGTTGTAGTAGGGACAAGCAGTTCAGTCAAGAGTCCCATCTCCTTGTGTGGATAATAATGTATATTATCTGAAGACTGGAAGTGGTGTTTGTAGAGAGTGCTGTGTGAGTATAAAGATTATATCATCAAAATCACAAGCAGGTGTAGAAAAATGTGTGGCTGTGTGTGAAAAAGATTAAATCATTAAACCACATGCTGTATGTGTGTGTGTAAAAAAAAAAATGAATACCATCTGAAGATTAGAGAGTGCTGAGTAATGCATGGAATAACTGCAATATCATAAAATTCAAGTGCTGTGTATGTTAGAGTATGGATTAAAGGATATATCTTCAAAAATACAGTGAAAGGCAGAGTTTAATGAAGTATATTTCAGACTTATTCTGAAATATACATACAGCACGTGAGAAAAGTTAAAAAGGCAGAATTGTGAAGTGGAGCAGATAAAAGTGAATTGAATATATCTTTAGAGAAGACTATGACAGACTTGTAAGAAGAGCAAATTTATGAAAAAGAATTTATGACAGTCTTATGAATAGCAGTGATTGCAGATTTGTGTGTGAAAGATAAAAGTGAATTCATCATATGCTATATCTTGCAAGAAAGGCAAAGAGAAGAAGAAGATTGGTTGTATTGTCTATCACCTGTTGAGGAAGCAACAATTGAAGGTGGAACATTATCATTCAAATTATAATCTTTGCTAAGTAGGTGCTTGGCAAGTAGGGGTTGGTGCACCTTGTAGGTTGGTGCCTACTAAATCAGCATTAGGGGTTGAAACTCCTTGTAGGTTGGTGTCTACTAAATCAGGATTAAGGGTTGGTGCTCTTTGTAGGTTGGTGCCTACTAAACTACTTATTTGGTGATTCATGTAGGTTGGTGCCTACATTCATTGTAAAAGTTTATATAATTCATAAAGTACATTGTTTGTACCGTGGTTTTCTCCCGTAAGGGTTTCCACGTAAAATCTTGGTGTCAACTTGTTCATATTGAGATATTCTTGCATAGTTGATTTGTATTAGAGTTTGAAGTTGATAAGAGTTGAGAGGGAAAAAGTTAGTTGATATACTGATTCACCCCCCCCCTCTCAGTATATCTTTGTGCTCTTCACGGAACACTCTATTAAACATTTTTGGTCATTTATTCACATTCTTTCTTTCTCACGTGAACATGAACCATATTATTTGAGAAAAGTTTCTGGATACTTCCCCTCCCTTACCTAGATATTTGTATCTGCATATTGGATATGGATACAACACTCCTAGATACAACATGGATATCATACCCAGGTGTGTCCATATACAACTTCATATTTGGGCCATATCCAACATTTTTGGATACAGTTCCCCACCAGCCGGTGCCTTATCCAATTTAGTGCTATAGAAAACATTTAAACATTACAAAATAAATGAAACTTTAATAATAAATTGCTCATACACACACACACATCGCTAAAGATAAATATGATATGGAAAAATAAATATTATAAACTAAAAATATAAAAACCAAAATATATATAAATGGATATTTTGAGTGTTATGTCCTATAATCTTAAATTTATACATAATTGAGTATTTTTGTTTTTATAATTGCTGTATCCAGCTGTATCTGTATTAGGGGCTCTTAAAATTTTTACCTATCCATTTCAATACTGTACCCATTTCCATGCAATTCTGATTCTGGTAGATGGTAGGGATTCGGACGGATAAGAAAATTGTCATGGACTGAAGAATTTTTATATGACAGGTGCTTCTGTCAAAGTTTTCTGTTACACCAGATGCTTTGTCAGCTTTTGAAAATGCTTTGTTGAAGACATCTAGTGCAAAAGAGCAAAAACAACACATGAAAAGTTTGTTGTTGTCAGCAGCTGGTAGCCAATTGAAAGCTCTATTTGCTCAGAAGAATACAAAAGTTATTACCAATGTGACTTGTAAGTGTTTTGTCCCTCAAAATCAAGTGGTACTTGGCTTTCATAACTCTTTACAACAGGATTCATGATCTATCTTGAGATTTTAGGTTTAATTTCTGGAAAGCTAAATTTATTCATTTACTGTTTTACAAGAAAATTTTATGTTGCTACACTGAACTTGCATAGAATGGTGAAGAAAAGATTAGAAAAATTAGATCTGTGCATTATGTTTGACTTTTCTTCTTACATAGAATGGTTGGTGGTAAAATTAAGGAGATGTGAATCCTTGAAGTTGCACTATTCTGGTTTCTTCTTTCTGAAAATGAGATAAATGAGAAAATTGATATTTCAATAAGCAAAACTGTTTCTATCATGTGGTGGAATACTGTATGTTGTCAAAATTTTGGGTTTCTAAAGTTTATGATATTTTTCATTTCAATTTTGCTAGAATATAAGGCTTACCTTTGTAATCAAGTCACTATAGTGACTTAGTAGTGCATTAATGTTTATCTTGGACAAGTGTCATGTTTATGTATTGTCAGTTGCGTCTTCCAAATTCTATATATGGAGATGAACCTCTTTGTAATTCACACCCCAATATCCAATAATGTTATATTGTGTTATTAGCTCTTTTCTCAATGTGGTACCAAAGTTAGACATCCTTGAGTCCAAGCGTGCTGTATGAAAAATAAGAGCATAAGTTTAAGTAGTCACAACTATTCTCACACACGAAACTTGGATTGCAAGCAATTGCATCATGTTTTTTAAGTTGTGTGGGAAGGTTTTCAGTAGTCAGAAAATCATGCAATTTTCAGCAGTCAAGAAATTGTGCTTGTGTTTGTTCAATGAAGAGGGTTGTGGGTTGCTATTACACAGTTGCAAACATGAAAACCAACCATTTTCGCGAGAAACTAGTTACTGGGGCATGGGTGAACTAAAAAATCATGTGGTTTCTAGAATGTGTTAGGGTGCACTTTTTTGAGGTGAATATCCAGTTGTGATTTTTTAAAATATTATTCGCATGATTTTGAGTATCATTCTATGATGAAGATTTCATTTTTTTACCATGGATAGTGCATGGAGCCGGGTAATTTTTTTTAGAAGATTTAGTATTTTTTAAAAAATGTTTACAAGTGTTTGACACTATTTATTTTTTGGGGTTTATATGATTTCTAGGTGTCTCTTCAAGAAATGAAATTACATTAGACAAAAAATTTGGCGCCAACTTTCACAAGAAGAAAGTAAGAATCCAGATGCAAATAATGAACCAGAATTTGTGGGGTATAGTAAATGAGAATGAGAAATCACCTACAGACACAAATAATTTATTGGATTGATAGAGAAGAGATGATAGAGTCAAAGCCAATATTGGTCTTTTTCTCTTTGATTCCAAGTTGCATCATGTAGATCTAGAAAAATCATCCAAGAAAATTTGGGCTAATTTGAATAAATTGTTTGGAGCAAAAGCAGTTAATGCAATTTTTTATCTAAAGGTTTAGCTTTTCATATTCAAGATGGTTGACAGTCTCTATGTCTAACCACATTAGCAATTTGAGACCTATTTTTTGACAGTTAGCAGAAGTTAATGCTATGGTAGATGATGAAGACACCAAAGCCATTTTGTTAAACAACCTGCCTTATGTTGGAAATTGTTGTCATTGATGTCAAAGGTATTCGAAGGCCAATGGAAATTGTTGTCATTAATATTTGAAGGCCAGGAGGATTTGTATTTGGTGATGACAAATTGGAAGAAAATAGAATAAAAATATTTTGGTTCTTAGGGCCAACCCTTGCACTCATTGGCACACTCATTAATAAATAAATAAATTGCAAATAAGTTTATTTTATGAAGAGGCCGACAGCCCTTAGTGGAGTGCCCCATTTTTGGGGATTTAAATTTGAAAATAAAAAATATAATAAAATATAGGGGCCAACCCCTATTAGTGCACCCAAAGTAGAGGTGAAGGAGTGGATATAAAATAAGAGATTGCATTCATTATGAAGTGACATGTTGTTTGATGAATCACCCCCCTTGCTGAAGATATTTAAATAGATTGTGGAGTCCATTTGAAAGCAAACAATTCATTAAATACCATTCATATAAGGAGCAGATTTAAAAGGCATATAAGTGCAGAATTTTGAAGACATATGAGTAGAATTATAAGAGACATATGAGCAGTTCCATAAGAGCTTTATGGCAGAATTTATGAAGGATCTTTGAAAATTCTAAAGGCAGATTTTGATGTAGTGAGCAGATTTATGAAGGTGAATTAGGGAAGATCTAAGAAGAAGTTTTCAAATAATTATCATCATGTTCATTTGGAGGTCGGTGCCTCCTAACCAAGGAGATCGAGAGGTTGGTGCCTCTCATTAGAAGAGATTGGTGTCTCTTGTTGAGTTGGTGCTCAGTTGTGGGGATTGCTGTCTATGAAAGAAGATTTGTAAAAGAAGTAGGTTGGTGCCTACAAGAAGATCTATATATAAGCAATACTTTGTCGTGGTTTTCTCCCGCAAGACTTTCCACATAAAGTGTGTGTTCGTCCCGCGTTCTTAATTACTAGATCTTGCATGTGTGCTATTGCTATGGTTAATTAAGTTTTAAAAAGTTAAAGATTGTTGTTATACTGATTCACCCCCCCTCTCAGTATAAGTTTATGCTCATCAATTGGTATTAGAGCCAGGTTCCTTCGAAGATAGTGTAATTGCTAGAAGGAAGATCCAAAGAGCACATATGGCCGATCAAGAAGGATATGGATTCTCATCAAATAGGGCACCATTGTTCAATGGAACAAATTATGCCTTTTGAAGCATAAGGATGAAAACCTATTTGAATGCTCTAGGGTTTGATATTTGGAAAATGGTTGAAAATTGCTATATAGCCCCTGTGACTCTCCCCTGATGGATCAAACTAGAAAGAGTGAAAGTGAAAAGAATGAGAAAGCCATGAATGTGATCTTGTGTGGATTATCCAAAGTAGAGTTTGTAAAAGTAATGCATTGCAAATCAGCTAAGGACATGTGGGATAAGCTGAAGAATATCTATGAAGGGGATGATAAACTAAAAAAGGAAAAGCTTCAAACTTGTAGGAGACAATTTGAAAGCCTTAAGATGAAAGAAGAAGAAACCATCACCTCTTATTTACTTTGTGTTGATGAGATTGTGAATACAATAAAAGTTCTTGGTGAACCAATTGAAGAAGCCGTGATTGTGCAAAAGTTACTAAGGTCTTTACCTCTAAGATTTGATTCCAAGGTTTTGACCATTGAAGACATGAGATATCTAGACAAACTAACAAAGGATGAGATGCATGGGATTCTTACTGCCTATGAAATGAGGAATGAAGAAAAACCATCTGTAAGGGATGCAGCCTTAAAAGCATCAAAGAAGGGAAAGAATAAAGTGTATGAACCAAGTGATAGCGCAAACAATGAAACAAATAAAGAAGCTCACTTCATGAGAAAGCTAAAGAAATGATCCAGGAAGTACCAAGGTAAGTTACCATTTAAATGTTTTAATTGTGGTAGAATAGGTCATTTTGCTTCTAAGTGTCTGCAGGGTAAGAGTGAAAGCATCGATGATGAAGAGGATCACTACATGAAGAAAGGAAGAAGATATCAACAAAAGAAGGGCTACAAACAAGGTCAACATTGAAAGGACTTCTGGAAGTACAAGAAGAGTCTTTATTCCAAGGAAGATAATAGCTCATTAGAGGAAAGTGACGAAGAATTTCTAATAGTTATAGAGAAGAAATACTCTTCAGGGCAATGGAAGCAAAGGATGACGAAGATGAAAAGAAAGAAGAAAATAATTTCACTTCAAAAATAAAATTATCATTTAGGTCCTAACTAGGTGTCCCACCTTATAAGGCATAACAATAGACTTGAAAAATGATAGATAACCTCCCTTCTAGGTGCCACACAAGGAAGAACACTGTCCCTCGTTTAAAAACATCACCTTAATAGGCCAAGGGGTACACTTCATGAACCCATGCCCCCTCTCACTTAAGTCATAAAGCAACATTATAAAGCTTAAATGATAATAAATCAAATATTAATCTGATCACCTTTAGGACTCACCACTATTGTAAATAGAAAGCACTGCACTGAGCTTTTGGAGGAATTGAGCCAAGACTAGGTACTAAAAAAGAACTTACTAAAAATAGTAAATGAATCAAATCACCAATCTGACCCAAATCGGAGCCCAACTGGAACTTACTAAATATAGCCACTATTAGAAATAGCCATTTTGCTGGAAAGGACCTAGAAAAAACCCAAAAAATTCCACAAAAGCTCACTGGTAACATCAATTTACTCCTTTGAACATGCCGACACAAACCAAGAAAGTTAGCGCCAACTACAATAGAAGGGAACCTGGAAAAGGGGACATTACAGTCCTCCCTTCCCAAAGAAGCAATGCCATCACAACCCCAAAATCATCAGACTGGTCCTGATGATCCAAATTGAAACCAAGTATGATCTCAGGGTCCTAAGTCAACCTAGGAGACTTGTAGCTCCATCTATTCAAAGTTTTGTACTGTTGTGCAAGAGACCTCTTGAAAACTACTGGTAAGAAGAGCAATCAAATACTACAAAAATGCGGTCAACTCAGAGAAATGCTCTCCACAATCGTGAACCTGTGGCATTGTACAAGTAAATTTAAGAAAGTTAATGCTAACTTTCTCATTTTGAAATTCCTTCATTCCAAGATCATGGATATAATTGGAAAATAATCTGCCGTTCAAAACATAAGTGCAAGTCGATGAATTAATGTAATAACTAATTGGTGCCTGAACACTCATCCAACGTCAAAACTGGTCATCCCTTTCATCTAAAGCCATAAATCAATCCTGATAAGGAAGGGGTTGAATGGACTGAAAATGTGTAAACTTGCAGCTATCCAAGTCTGAAATGGGTAACACATAGCTTGATTTTTGAAAAATTAGCACCTTAAAAGAAAAACAACTATTGCAACACAGAAAAACTTCAGCCAAAATGAAATTTTTGATCTTTCTCTTGGCTGGAAATGTTTCCCCAAGAGTCAACAATTCAATAATATACCAAATTTTGCTCAAAATCTTTCTCCAATCCATTTGTATGAACACAAATGGTCGTAAGACAATTGTGAAGAAAAGTAACAACAGCTTTCCTGTCACCCCTTTGATTTGGAACCTTCCATGGTATGCTTCTTCCATCATCTTTAATTCTCATCAATCTATGCCCACAATCCTGGGCCAGAAAATATCCCCTAAAGTGACTCCACCATGTTGGGGTTGCGCACAGTTCATTAGCTTGTGGGTCAAATCAATAGAAAGTTTGATAACATTTGAAGTCTCCACACTAGAGCTCACCACTCCATCATCATCTAAATCAGCACTCTTCTCCTTGCAGTGATCCATAAGGCCAACCCCCAAACCATAAGGGTCCAATCCAACATGAACCACCATAGGAAGAAAATCAACATAAGATTAAACGTTCTTCTATCACTTTGTCTTCATGCATCTCAAATAAAGGATTAGGGAATGATAGCTCTACTTTCATATCAAATACGGGATTATCATAAGTTTGGAAACTGTTTTCACCTTCCTGCTTGGGTTTTATTCCTTGATCATGATTGGATACTCCTTGCATTATTTTGCATGTAACAATATTGGATCCCTCTTTGGACATTCCTCTTAACACCACTTTCCTAACACCATCCTAAAATTTCAGCTCCATAGATTTTAAGTTCAAGGTGATCTCCCCTAAGAAACAAAGCCACTGAATACCCAAAACAAGATTTGCGCCTCTTGTATTTACAGCATAAAAGTCATCATTGACTTTGTAGTGGTTCAGTAGGATTCTCAATTGTCGAATCTTCCATACACAAGACATTATGTGACCATTAGTAGCCATGACTCTGAAACCTCCAAATTTCTTAGTTTTGAGCCCTCGTTGTGCTACAATGTCTTCATCAATGAAATTATGCGTAGCACTTGTATCAATAAGAGCAACAATTTGCTGCCCTTTCAACAAACCTCTAAGTTTGAATAAATCACTTCTTTGAAGATTAGAGAGCTTGACTAATGTGCCACTACTTTCCTTCACTTCCGCAAACTCTTCTTTTGAATCCTCTTCTTCACTCTCCTCTGTTTTAGCTTGCTGGTCTGAATTTTCTGATTTTGACCCATCAGTTGAATATGCCTCCAATTTACAATTCTTCCCCTTTTCCAAACACTTATGTATTTTTCTCAGAATTGTGCCAGGCAAGAATATGCATGCAAGAAATTAATAAGTTCTGAAGCAAAACACACAAATATATAAAACTAAAGAGCATATATGAAAGCTGGAAATTAAAGCTTTATTAATTTTGCATATCTTCTGAAAGCTTTACAAAGAAAAGATACCCGGAATGTAAATACATCTGATGCAAGCTTAATACTCTTGACTGCAAATTCTGGAAATGCAGACCAGCAATAAAGAAACTCATAAAATGCAACGCCCAGCCTAAACAATGAATTTCTCCACTTCAAATCTGTTAGGAAAGGGTGGCCATGTCTCAACCGACCCC
Source organism: Sequoia sempervirens (assembly GCA_007258455.2). Taxonomy (NCBI): domain Eukaryota; kingdom Viridiplantae; phylum Streptophyta; class Pinopsida; order Cupressales; family Cupressaceae; genus Sequoia; species Sequoia sempervirens. The sequence continues at coordinate 41,491 of VDFB02309475.1, forward strand.
ATAGATGCAACTTTAAACCCCTAAAATGAAGCGCTTCCTTCAAGGATGAACACGCCCAGCAAGGAAGATGGTACAACTGCTGTATAAAGGTTTGGTACGACCACTTAAATGCTGGAAAAATTATTAATAATGGCAGCCTTAATAATTATTGAGGTCTGCAATGGATAAACCTTGAAATTCTTCAAACCCTAAGATGATTCTCCTCCAATAAGCACAGACTGAACCCTTGAACGAAGTCCACAATCAGGCAATAATTCAGCTAATAGTTTCACAGCCTCAAAATTGCATAAACATTGGAGAGTTTCCGTTCTCCAATGCTGAAAATGGCAGAAACACTAGCTGGCTTCTTCTGCAAGCACAAACTCCAAAGACACAAGTTTGTAATCTTCACAACATAATGAAATAAATTCTACTTGAAGCCTTTTTATAATCTCCTCAAGGAGGTCAACCTCTTAATTGCATTTTAATTGCTTTTGAAATCCACTTTTAGGTTTTTGATAAAAACTTTATCATATCTCCAAACTTGGGTGCCCAAATCAATAATATAAAATAAATGTACTTTAAGTGATTTTAATTGAGGGTCATGGTCTCATTGGAAATAAAGTACACTTTTTGACTTTATAATTTAACTTTATATTATTTAATTATCATTAAAGTACTTTTAATAATAATTACTCATTAAACATTTAATATTTTTCCCATCCAACTGATTAAGAGGTCAACACTGCATCTGAGACCTATCCAGGTGCCTTACTAAATATAGTAACCCTTACTCCCCTGAAATGGTGACTTACTATAAATAGTAAGTATGAAGAACTGAGTCTAATGAAGGCCAAACCTGAACCGCACTAAGCTCTGAAAGAGAAAACACTTTGATCACTGCCAAGGACCCTCTAACCATCTCTATTAGCCTACGAGGTCCAGGAATAGGCTAAACCATTCAAAAACAAGGTTAGGCTAAAATGGGGACATTACAGTCCGCCCTCCCTGAAATTGCTTGTCCCCAAGCAATCTCAGCTGCAAAGAAAACTCTCCCCCCCTACTTGGATCCCAAGGGAAGATTTGTGTAATGTCCCTGATGTCACCAATCAACTCTTGTAACACCAACACAAGAACAACTGTTTGAACCTGTTGAACCAAATCAATCTCGCCATCAGGTGTCGCAGGAGTAAGAGCCTCAAAAGGAAGCAACTCAAAAAGCGGACAACATTTGCTTCCTATCTTTGTGCAAGGCAAGCTGTCATACACACTATCTAGCACATGCACCATTGAACTGTGCATCTGAAATAGATCATGTACATGAGGGTCAAATGTAAAACTGTATGCACTCCTCACCATGTACACCTCAGAAAACTCCTCTACGAACCATGTCTGAAATCCCGATGCACTGGAAGGATCCCAAACACTACAGTCAATGCTCCTCTTAGGACTAGGGTCAAGAGAATGATCAACATCTATCTCAAAGAGTGGATTGTCATATGACAATGTGGTATCCGCCTCAAACAAGGGGTTGGTCACAAACTGAACCATACCTCCAAGTTGATCCCAATCAACTACCTCTGAACCCCTAGAGTACTGAATACCATTATGCCCAGTCTTCTACACAATCTCCTCCTCCTGAGCTAACTCCACTCCAATCCTCTTGCTCTTCTCACCAACGAGAGAGATAGAGTGCAAGCTCCCATCTGTAATCCCCCTCAACACATACCTCTTGCCATGTAACTCAAATCTCATCTCCATTTTAGGAAAGTTGAGGATGAACACACCAATGTCCTAGAGCCATCTCATACCCAACACTATATCTATCACACCCATGTTGACCACATAAAAGTCAGCCTGCAACTCATAATCATTCAACATAAGGGTGAGATTACAAATCCATCTAGTGCAAGTGAGGGTATAACCATCCACAACCCTAACTCTAAATCCAGCGAAGTCCTCTGTCTGGAGTCTACACCTGTTGACAAAACCCTCATCAATAATGTTATGTGTGGCTCCAGTGTCAAGCATGGCAGTACATCACTGTCCATCCACTGATCCCTTGAACCTGAATGAATAATCCTGTGTGCTAGCAGATAATGTCAATGGGGATAGATTGGCATTAGGCCCAAACTTTGTAGAGGTGTTTCCAGCCTCACTATGCTTTGAAACAGCTTGCTGGTCTAAAATTTCAAACTCAACATCCTCATAGTAAACCCACATCGTGCGGTTAGCTTTTCCCTTTGGCCTCAAAGGATAATCATGCTCTTTGGTATAGGGTTCCTTGCACCAATAACAAAGTTGTTTCCTTCTCAATTCATCACGCGTTGCATCATCAAGTTTTGTTGCTGCCTTTTTCTTTGTCTCTGCAACTAGTTGATGATTCTCTTTAGCAGTCAAGGTGTTTGTTTTTGGTAGAAATTGTTTTTTTGGAGCAGCAAGCTCCATACTCCTTGCCTTCTTAATAGCACCATGCAGGAAAGGCAGGTCAAAGGCCTTAAGCCAACCTCTCAAAGGCTCCTCTTAACCCTTAGTGAACATAACCAAACGCCTCTTTGACAATCAAGGCACCATCATAGCGAGCCTCTAAAGCTCGCTAATGTAAGTATCCAAGCTGCCCACCTGTTTAAGCTGTGCCAGCTCTTTGAAGTACAACTCTGGATCTTTCTTATCAAAGCGCTCGATCAACCTATCTATGAACTCCTGGTAGGTGGTAATAAGATTATGCTGCAAGGTGATCATCCCATGATGCCACCAATCGTGAGCCACTCCATCCAAGTGCAATGTGGCAAACTTAATTGCCTCGTCCTCGTGCATAGGTCTCAGCGACAAATAGTTGTTGAGCTTTTGCACCCACGATCTAGCTGAACACTCGTCACTACCATCAAAATGTGGCAAGACAACCTTGTTGACAGCATGCTGGAAATCCCTATTAACCTGTGGTGCCTATGGTGCTCTCTGCTTCTGTCTACCTTTGCCTCTAGGCCTCTGTAAATCCAAAAACTCTTGCACTGACAATGCCTATCTAATCTTAGGAGCTAAAGACATATACTCCCCATAAAGCCTAGTAACATCAATAGCTGAAAAGGCATGTGGTGACTGCACCTCTACCTACGGAATCTGCTGCTCTGGTGGATTTTCTCAAGGAATAAATGTAGGCTAACCGGGTCTAAGAATAGACCCAGTAGATGATAGATCATTATGAATTGGCATTCGAGTCTGCTCAACTCTAGGCTGATCTGCATGACTTGGTCCCAGAACGGACCATTATGGATCATTATGATTTTCTCGAGGAATAAATGTAGGCTGACTAGGTCTAAGAACGGACCCACTAGATGATGGATCATTATGAATTGGCGTTCGAGTCTGCTCAAATCTAGGTTGATCTGCATGACCTGCCGACTGTAGAAGTGGACTCTGCCTTAAAGCACCAACCAAATCTGTAACCATATCCATCAAATTCTCATGTCACCTCCTCAACTCTTCAGCAGGACTATGATGTCTATCACGTTCCCTGTCTCTAAAAACTTCTCTGTTATCTTGATGTGTCTCTATTTTTCGTTTCCCCATTGAACCTATTATGCTATCATTGTCACTTGAGCTAGACCTGTGTATGCCCAAAATGCCTGAGACTGTATCACCCTCAGGAATTGGGGGTGGTTCCCAATGTCCCGTTCTTCCTCCTCTAGTATAAAACAAATTATCTCTGCTCATGAAATCTAACACTGCACAGGATGGCAGGATAACTGCTCTGATACCCCTGTAAGAACCCTACTGGTTCTAAGCACTGGTAGCTGAGGTTTAAAATGATGTAATTTTGTTTGTTTTGAATGATTTTGCAATTTTTATGTATTTTTCTCAGAATTGTGACAGGAAAGAAATATGTATGCAAGAAATTAACAAGTTCTGAAGAAAAACATGCAAAGATATACAACTAAAAAGCATATATGAAAGCTGGAAATTAAAGCTTTATTAATTTTGCATAACTTCTGAAAGCTTTACAAAGAAAAGATACCCGGAATGTAAATACATCTGATGCAAGCTTAATACTCTTGACTGCAAATTCTGGAAATGCAAAACAACAATAAAGAAACTCTTAAAATGCAATGCCCAGCCTAAGCAATGAATTTCTCCACTTCAAATCTGTTAGGAAAGGGTGTCCACATCTCAACCGACCCCATAGATGCAACTTTAAACCCCTAAAATGAAGAGCTCCCTTCAAGGATGAACATGCCCAACAAGTAAGATGGTACGGCTGTTGTATAAAGGTCTGGTACAGCCTCTTAAATGCTGGCTAAATTATTAATAATGGCAACCTTAATGATTATTCAGGTCTGCAATGGATAAACCTTGAAATTCTTCAAACCCTAAGATGATTCTTCTCCAATAAGCACATAGTGAACCCCTGAATGAAGTCCACAATCAGGCAATAATTCAGCTGATAGTTTCACAGCCTCAAAATTGCATAAACACTGAAGAGATTTCGTTCTCCAATGCTGAAAATGGCAGAAACCCTAGTTGGCTTCTTCTCCAAGCACGAACTCCAAAGACACAAGTTTATAATCTTCATAACATAATGAAATAAATTCCACTTGATGCCTTTTTATAATCTCCTCAAGGAGGTCGACCTCTTAATTGCATTTTAATTGCTTTTGAAATCTACTTTTAGGTTTTTGATAAAAACATCATAATATCTCCAAACTTGGGCGCCCAAATCAATAATATAAAATAAATGTACTTTAAGTGATTTTAATTGAGGGTTATGGCCTCATCAAAAATAAAGTACACTTTTTGACTTTATAATTTAACTTTATATTATTTAATTATCATTAAAGTACCTTTAATGATAATTACTCATTAAACATTTAATATTTCGCCTATCCAAGTAAGTAAGAGGTCAACACTGCATCTGAGACCTGTCCATGTGCTTTACTAAATATAGTCACCCTGACTCCCCTAAAATGGTGACTTACTATAAATAGTAATTATGAAGAATTGAGTCTAACGAAGGCCAAACCTGAACCGCACTAAGCTCTGAAGGAGGAAACACTTTGATCACTGCCAAGAAGGACCCTTTAACCATCTGTATTAGCCTACGAGGGCCAGGAATAGGCTAAACCATTCAAAAACAAGGTCAGGCTAAAATGGGGACATTACAGAAGAGGTGGGTTGAATGCCTTGATCCATCCCCTCAAGGGATCGAATAACCTATCTATAAAGAGAACAATGAGGCTCCTCTCGGATATGTTTGTTACCAAGACCGACAACCTCTAAAAATCAGCAACATAAGCATCCACCAAGCCCCATTGTTTCAATTCTACCAACTCCTTATAATGAAGTTTTGGATCCTTCTTATCAAACCTCTCTATGAGTCTCTTAGTAAATTTTGCATAAGATGTAATTTGAGCATGCCCCATTGTGATCATCCAATGATGCCACCACTCATGTGCAACTCCATCAAGTATATAGCAACATATTTTATGGATTCTTCTTCATGCATGGGGTTTAGATTGAAGTATGTGTCCACCTTTTGAACCCATGCTCTTGCTGAAGTCTTACTAGACCTATCAAAATGAGGAAGGCTAAGTCCCAACTTTCCTTTGCAAGTCATTATGATGCTTTCTATGGCCTCGTTGGGCATTTGCTTCATTCTGATATTCATATAATCTCAAAGAGATATGTCATGTTGAAATCCTGGGGCTGCATCAATCCAATCCTGTTTGAGTTGATCTTGCATTTCTATCAGTGTGAGCTTGTGATCTTGTTGTGGTTCAACTCTAGGTGAGAAAACCGGCATGAGAAGTCTAGCCACCACTGCCCTATGGTGCTGATTTGTTGCTCCACATTGACCCAAACCATCTCCTTGCCCATTATTGCCTCAGTTGTTGCCTCCCAAGCAAGCCCACCCCTCAGCCAACTATGCAAGCTGCTGATTGGTTTCTTGGGCATGTTTGGCTGCCATTTCTTGTCCCCTAACCACAACATTTAGAAGGAACATCATCTGATCTGGTTCTACATGGTCTCTATTCGCCCTTTCACCCCAATCATCCATATTTTCAGAGTTTTCTGAGTCTATAGAGTGAGTTTTGGAGTGTTGTTCTTTCTGAAGGCCAATGCTCCCATAAATCCTCCTCTTGTTTCCTTAGCCTTTCAAGATATCTTCTTTCTTTGTCACTGATGCTCATAGAAGTTCATTGCCCACTGGTTGGCAGGATTAAGTTGAGCTCTGATAGCATTGTAATGAGCATCCCTGATTTTTTTTTTTGGTTGTGTTTGTTTAAGAATAAGACGGAGGATGCAAAAATCCTTGGTTTCCAAGTTTCATTTAACATTTACATTGCATTCATTGTCAAGTAACATATCATTGTAATACATTACATATCATCAAACATTAGATGGTTTCAACTACGATAACAAGAGAGACACTTCACAATTAAAACTCAGATGAAGAGGGAAATTTGAGACCTGTTCACAGTCCTTAAAGTGCATCCTTTCAGTCATAGAATGAACAACATCATATGGCCAAAACTTATCACAAAGAGGCCAATACAAGAAGTAATCAATTTCTGGCTGTCCCTTCACATTAAACAGTCAAATACAATGTCAAGTCCACCAAAAAATGCAGATTACAGACTCCTTAAGCTGCAGATTAGAGCTCAGTCATGAAAACCCAAAACATTGGAAAGTGGGGCAGCTCCCTAGGAGGGCGATTTGATTTCTAAAATCAGAAGTTCACCAACAAATGCAAGTGAATAGTCACCATGGGGCACCCAGTAATGAGGTTTCCAATGAAACAATACCCAAAAAGAGTTTCTTACACACCACGGAGATATGACCTGTTTGGTACCTTCCAGCTACTCAGGAATAGCAAGTTTTATACCTCAGAAAATTATATCAGAACTCAGAAAATGAGGAAAGTCAGCTGCAAACTCACTCCAAAATGGAGTAAACCACCCACCAAGCCAAAACTTTGAAACCCAACTCAAAACACTGAATATAACTTCATATTTTCACCTCCAAAATTCACCAACTACCAAAAAACTTAGAAATGTGATGAACAACACTCCAACCAGCTAGGGTGGATATTTCACCACTGAAACCAGCAACCAAGAAGAGGGTTTTCATCCTCAAGCAGCAACATAGAAATCTTGAAACAATTCAGCACCATAACTTTATGTCATTTAAAGCTAAGATATCCAAATGGGAGCCTCAAATGAGAATTTATAGAGTGAGGAATAGATTATGGCAACTTTCATTTCATTTCCCTCCATTTCACCCTTTTGAAAGTAACATGAAATTATCCCAAGAGGGGCGTCCATCCTTTTGCCTCCAAAAATTTCACTTAAAAAATAAATAAATTATCATTTAAGTCCCAACTAGCCATCCCACCTTATGAGGCATTACTTTAGCCTTAAAAAAAATGATAAATAGCCTCCCTATAAGTAGCACACAAGGAAGAACACTGGCCCTCTTTTAAAAACATCACCTTACTAGGCCAAGGGGTACAATTCATGAACCCATGCCCCCCTCAGTTAAGTTATAAAGCAATATTATAAAACTTAAGTGATAATAAATCAAATATGAATCTGATCACCATTAGGACTCACCACTGTTGTAAATAGAAAGCACTACACTAAGTTGCTGGATAGCAGCAAAAATCGTTTGGGGAAAAAATCGGCAAACCAAAAGTTTAGGAGTTTTTGAAAAAATAAGGAAAAAATCGGAAAAAAAATTGGATTTGGAAAAAAAACATAAAAAATTTGTAGAAAAAGAGACAAATACTACAATTTTTTGAAATTTAAGGTCATTTCCATAGCATAGAGATATAGAGAGCAAATTAAATAGAGATTTTAACCCTTGAATTATAGAAAGCTTGCATGTTGTTTATCAAGTTTATGTTTGTTGAGCTTAAAGGCATCTGTTTCTTGCTTAG
>VDFB02309478.1:0-14326 GCA_007258455.2 Sequoia sempervirens
TATCTCAAATTATAGTTGAAAAATTATCATTTTGAGAGATAATTGGTTAATCACAAAAAAATGGGGATCTTGAATATGAAAGTAGAAGATAAGATTGAAATTGTTGTTAAAGCAAAATAAAGATAGAAAACGTGGAATTTGTTTTAGTAAAGCCTAAAAGATGGGAAAAATCAAGTGACTTTTAACAAATAAGAAAAATAAGATTTGAACTAATGTTAAAGCGAGTGGAAATAGAAGCAAAACATGGGAAAATACAATTACTTAAAATAAGTGATTTAAAATAAGTAAAAGGATAAGATTTCGAATTCATAAAAAGCAAGTAAAGCAATTAAAATAATAATAATAATAAATAAATAAATAAAAATAAAATAAAATGAAAAAAAAAGGATTTAGAGGAAAGCATGCATGTTTTGAATGAAATGTGGGAAGAAAATGGGGGATTTTAAGAGATTTAATGGAGTTTTGTTTGGGAAGATGGGGGAGCGACGGCGTATAGTAGATTGGAGGGGGAAAATTGTGGAGGATTGTGGAAGAATAATTGCGGTGGGTTTTGCAGGACACAGTGGGTACAATAGATGAGTGATCTCGTCACCGGGTCTCCAACTTGCCAAGTTTCAGGATCCAGGTTCCATCGTTTCTAAATTTTAATTATGTTTTGTATATGAATGTGCCGAATATATATGTTGTTTGGAAACCAAAATTCACTTGCTCATTTATTTTGATTTGAATGAGTAGAGCCTGCTATCGATGCTTTAAGCTTGAGATTGGATTTGAAATGCATGACTTGTGGTCTACCTGTAGTCCAATGCTATCATGTTGTTTGATGAATCTGGATTTGACTCCATTCCAATCGTTTGTGTTCTTTTGTACTTGGTTGAATATCATTTCCTTGTGTCTGGAATTCGAATTTCTTTCATTCTGCTATTTGAGATTTGTTTACCTTGTCTCTAAGCTTGGTGCGAGCCTCCCATCTTCTTTAGATCGCTACCTTACTAGCAATGGATCCTTAGGGAATAAGATTCACTCTGAGCATTTGATATAAATCTCCAAGCATTCGATTTACATTTTCCATAGCATGCTGTTACTGGATTGGCGTCTCTCCATTATTGCTGGTCATTTGATACATAACCCATTCCTACCTTTCAGACTGTTATATTTAGCATCACCAATATTTTTCCCTGAGATTAGCGGTACCTTTGCAATGTATTCTCCATGGGATTTTTCAAGTTTTGGCCGATCGCAACCAACCATAGATCTAATTCTTTTTTTTTTGTTCTCATGAACTACATTGTTATCTTCTTGAAAACTTCTAGTAATTTATCCAATTCAAAGTGTTCAAGTCGATAAGAAATGTAGTTCTCCTTCAGTTCACATCCCTCATTATCTCTACATAATATGCAATCTAACTTATCTCTGCATTTCAAAGTCTCTTCACCTATCCCTAACGCGAGTTATTACGAATATGGTGGATTATACTTAGGATTACAATAAAATAAACATAAATCAATATATCTCTACATTGATAAAATGCTTCATATTGAATGGAGTGGATTTAGACATACAGTCCTATTTTTATATATGAAATAATTTTGTGGATAACATAGTGTAGTACAAACATATATATAATCGATATACTCTCGAAAGGAATGGTTACTGAAGGATTTATGACATCTGTTAATGTCCATGAACTAGAGGAAGTATTCAGGGGCTTAAATGTATCTCTATTGATTTATTAGTAAGTGAATATTGACTATAGTTATATTAATTAATAATTGAATTGTAAAAAGAAAAATAATAATAATAAAAAAATTGGTAGTTATAATAGTGTTACTTTAACTACTTGCAAATGTAAGTTGTGGGTGGTAAATAATCCACGAAATTTAGTGGTTGAATTAAGGGATGTCTTCTTGGGAATTATTTTGGTATAATTGTCACTTTGGTAGTTCTTAGAATTATGGTGTCTTGTGACTTTAGGTGAATCATGTGAAAGTTGTGTTCCATAGCAGTAGAGCTCAAATGTTATATGCAAGTAGGTATAGGGGAATGGAGTCATTATTGTGATAAATGTGTAGTGAGATGGATATTAAAATATGTCTCTACGTTTTCTTCAGTTTGTTTTAAATGATGCCTCAATAATGGAAGAGATAAGATATAAAGGAAGCCTTAAATGCTAGTATAATGTTATCACTCTTTGTGGATTAGCAAAAAGTAGTCTATTAATTATTTATAGTCTTTTATATGAGTAAGTCAATTAAGAAATTGATAGATTATTTAACTTAAAAACACTTTGGGTTATTGGAGATTACTTAGTAGTTTATATGTGGAAGGAATGTCTTACTATTTGTTTGATAATGGGAGGTTGCTTCGAAAAGTGAAATTCATGGATGTTGTGGTTGCTTGTTCGTGTTGGTTATTATATGATTTGATGTTTTATCTTGACGTGACTTTTCCTTGAGTTGATTTTGGTTTGGATCCTTTTGAATATCTTGAAGACTTGGATGTTTTGATGAGTATGACCTTCTTAGTTTATTTTGATTTGACGAGCTTTTATTCATTGGGTTGGTGTTGAAGTTGGCTTGAAGCCCCATATCATTGACAAACTCATGTTGCTTCATTTTACCCTCATTTGTGGATTGTCATTCTTTTGTTTTCCAGAGGCTTGAGATTATTGTCAGTTGATGTTCTCCTTTTATGTGCCCTTGATGTGGCAAGTGTTTTGATATCATGATTTTAAAAGGGTTGTACATGAATTGTTGAAACATTGATTATGTGTTTATAGCGAGATGGTTAATGCCTCGCGTAGTTTGGTCTTGAGATTATTTTTTTCGGTTACGGTACAACCCTTGCCTAGTTTGGTTTATGTTAGGGGTCTTAGGGAGAGTGGCTCTTCATGGGCGTCGGCGCCTCGGAATGAGGAAGGGCTCAGGATAACCCACAAAAGAGTAATTAAACAAGTGATAACCTAAACAATAGAATTTAGGGGGATGGGTAGTAAAACGCACAAGATAATTAAAATTGGATTCCTCATCTATGCATTAGGGCTACCATAGACTAGTGATAGACTGAGAAGGCCATTGTCAGCAAAGTTGTAGTCTCGTCTTCATGAGAGATTATCGGCTCCACATTAGCTACCCTATGGTGCCGACGCCTCAGTTAGGAGGAAGGGCCAGGAGATCCATAGATGGGTGTCAACGCCTCAGTTGGAGGAAGGGCTAGGAGAATCCCATGAGAGCTATGTGATGACACTCTCCACTAGACACCCTTGTTCTTGTCTCTTGTCGCCTCTGGATATTGTAGTCTTTATGTTGTTTCAGGTTCTTGTGAAAATGATCTATGAATGTTCTTTGGTGACTTGCTTAATTGTTATTTCTTGGGTTAAATGTGATGAGTTTCATAGCTTTATTTTATTTTATTGACTCATGAATGTTTTTGATTATGTCATTGTAATCCTTGTTTTATGATACCTTCGTATGACATTGAGTCTTGTGGTTCCATGTTTGGATGTTCTTGGTTGAGGTCTCTTCTTGTCAGCTCCTTAGCATGGGGCGTGGGTCTTTGGACTCACGTGGTCAGGTGGAACGTGCTAAGCACCCCATTGGGTCCCCAGTCAAGGATCGAGAGGTGCAGATTGGTTCTATTGCGGTAACTCCAGAGTTGTACCATTCTATTATGTCATGTGGTTCCTGCCCATATTGGGAAACATGTTTGTATCATTGTAAGACTTGAACAGTGTAAAGTAATGAAAAGGATGTGATGTAATATTTTTGCATTGGTAAACCTTGTGTGGATATGGTTCCATATCAGATGTTATTCAAAGTGTTGTATTTATTTAAGAGAATGGTTCTTATTGATGGTTTTATATGTATGCTTTGTCATGGATTAGATTTGGCTTTCATTCTTTATCTTTGATGTATGGCATTAAGTTTTGTATTGTATCCTCATGTACCCCAAGGGACATAAATGATATTGGGTTTGTTTAAATGAATTTTCATGTCATAACTTTTTTGCATCTCGTGCGTGTTAGTTTTACTTTTTTTAATGAAAAGGATGTGATGTAATATTTTTGCATTGGTAAACCTTGTGTGGATATGGTTCCATATCAGATGTTATTCAAAGTGTTGTATTTATTTAAGAGAATGGTTCTTATTGATGGTTTTATATGTATGCTTTTTCGTGAATTAGATTTGGCTTTCATTCTTTATATTTGATGTATGGCATTAAGTTTCGTATTGTATCCTCGTGTACCCCAAGAGACGTAAATGATATTGGGTTTGTTTAAATGAATTTTCATGTCATAACTTTTGTGCATGTCGTGCATGTTAGTTTTACTTTTAAAAAAAATTGTGTGGTATTTGTTGCTTTAGTTGTCCTTTGGGGTCCGCACGACGGGGTGTTACAGTCATAGTGCATTGTAAGGGTAGAAATCCTTTCAAAAGGCAAGAAGAGAGTGATGACATGTTGGAAGGGACAGTCAAGTGACCTATGGTGTTGAATCTAGTAAAAGGACAATAAAAAAGTGTTAGGATAGAGCTTTGTCAGAATGATGAGATGGTAAGCAAGAGGATAGTGGTATGTGGTGATAGAAGGATAGTGAATTTTTATGGGACAGTGAGTCACAAGATTAAAAGGATAGAGGAAAAAAAGACAAAGGTCTGTATTGATGATAGAATAGTGGAAAGGATAGGGAATGAAGTACTTATAGGTCTGGTAGAGATAAAGAAGTGGAATGGTATAGTTAACAGTGAGGAATGTGCAGTTGGTATGAGCATTGGACAATGGAATAAGCAAGGAGTTGCAAAGAAAGTGATGGAAATTGGTACAAAGGTGACTACAGGTGTAAAAGGTGAAGTGACATTAGTATTTGATGTAGGAAAGGATATAAGACACCCCACAGTGTTGTATGATAGTGAGAAGCAAGTTTTAGATGAAGACAAGATCAAGAATGTTAAAGGCAACAAGGAACAAGAACACAATGGACCAGTTGAAGAAAAGCAAGGAAGTAAAAGGCATGGAGAATATAGAGTACATGTGACATTCATCTTTCCAAGGAACTTGGAAAAGTTTCAAATTGGGGTGTACATGGTGCAGGAGCACCATTAGATAAATGTTGTCAAGTTAAGAAATTATTGTCTAGGCTTTAGAATTTTGATGGATTTGCATAAAATAAGGTCTTAAAGACAATTTTAGATTGTAATAGGTCATTTTTGAGTCATATTAGGTGTTTAGGGTGGCCAAATTGTTTGACACTGCAAAAATTGCATTTTTGCCAAAGTTGTCAAAACAATGAAGTTGTAAAAGTTATTTTTGTGGAATATGAATGGTCACAAGAGTTTAAGAGGTATTTAGAGGGAATTAGAGAGGTATTTGGTTTAATAAAAGCATAAATATATGAAATTCCATCGTTGTAAGAAGCTTTCTAAAGATTTGAATGAAAAGTACCAAGTTTCAAGACTGGTTTTTCTAGATTACTGAGTTTTTTTAATCTTTCTAGCACTGTGCAAGCTCATACAAGGGTGTAATGATTAAGAATATTCTTTTTTTTTTATAGGGAAATGTGTTAACTCTCTTTTTCATTGATCTTGAACACCTTGCATTACTTTTGTAGTGAGTTTTCTTCAATTTCCTTGTTGCAACCGGGTAGCCCTATTTTAAGGGTTTTGAAGTTCTCATAATGTAACAAGCCCATTCCACCTTCAGTTGATGATGTGTTTTGGTGGGATGGGAATATACTAACTGATTTTGGTGTGTATAAGGTTTGAGGGAGCAGGGGAGGTCATTTCATGAGTTGGGCATCAAGCCCTAGGTCTAAAAAGTGTGTTTTCCAAGAGCAAATTAGAGGTTTTGATATGCCAAAGTGAACAATAGGTTGGGGCAGCATTATTTTAAGTTTTTTTGAGCATGTAAATGGGTATTTGGACCTATTTAAAGAATTGATAAGTTAGTATGAGCAATGTATGATTTATTTTCAATAAACCTCTAGTTTATAGGCTAGAAATGAGGATTTTATGGTTTGGCCATTAGATGATCGAACCTATGACAAAAATGGTGGATTCCTTGGTTTGAGCACCTATGAATTTCTGCCCAATTGATTTTGTAGAGTTTGAGGAATATTGGTGAGTAGTTACTTTGGTAAAGAGGGCTAATTTGAGCCCTAAAAGGCATGAAAAGCCTAATTTGAGCAATCTATTACAAAAAAACCTTAGGTGATTGTTTGGTATGTTATTAAGCTCAATAATGGGTCCCTAAATCTAGGAACTTTCTTCCTCCTACTTATTTTGGTATGTTGTTAAGTCATCTTGTAAAATTCATTTGAATAACTTCTTCCCTTTCTTCTCTATGAGTACATTCATAATTTTCCTTTGATGAGTTTTTGTCCTCTTTTAAATAGAGGTTCTTATTATTCTTGTGAGAGTTATTATTTTTTATTTTTGTATCAATTTTTAATTTTATTTTCCCCAAAAGGATACTTTGAAGCATAGTGACCTACTTTCCCATAATTGAAGAATTTGAAAGGTAACTTACCTTTATACTTTCTTGAACCTTTCTTTGAAACTTCCTTACAAAGTTAGATTCATCATCTTTAGGCTCATTACTTATATCAAATTCTTCATTCCTCTCATTCTTAGATTCCTTGAAGGAAAATTCATTCTTTTATGTTTCTTTGCTTATGTTCCTCATTTTATATGTGTTTGGAGACCCAAAAATTTCATCCATTGTAAATTTATCCATATATCTAGATTCTTTAATAGGAAAAATTTATCATCATACCTTTTGGAAAGGGATTTGAGTACCATTTTTACAATTATTAGTTCCTTTAATTATTTTCCATGCCAAATGATACCACAAATAATTTTATCCACCCTAAGAAAATAGTCAACAATATTTTCTTCTTATTTTATCTTCAAGCTGTGAAAATTGATTTTGTGTTTGTAATTTGGCTTTCTTGGCCTCATCATCACCACCATAGATGGTATGAAGTTTTTTCCAAATTTCCTTAGTAGGCTTATAAATCATTCTTCTCATCTTTAGTCTCCTTTTATTGATAAACCTTTGTATTAATAGGAGCATTATCATTAGATTTATTTGGAAGGTGGCCCTTGGTTGCTTATCATCTCATCTACAATTTTATCACTCTTCTCATAATTCAAAGTTTTCCCCAATTGAAACTTAACCTTTCTAGAATTCTTTCCTAAGGATGTAATTTTTTTCTCAAGCCTTTCATAGTCCATCCCTTTTTCCTTTATTTTTTCTTACAAGAAATCTTCTATCCTCTTTGCTTCTTTTATCTCAAATTCAGATCAATAACCATCTTTTTAGATTCTTCAAAGTTTTCAACTTTTGTTTTTGATTCACTTTCATATCACTAAATGCAAATATGAAATTTCATTTTATATCTACTTCACATTCTCCTTCATTATGATCTAGCATATCTAAACCATCTTCTACAATGATTTTCAATTCATCTTTTAAAAATTCCATTTGTATGAATATAACTTCTTACCTCTCTTCTCTATAAGTACATTAATCACTTTCCTTTGATGATCTACTATCCTCTTTTGAATAGAGGTTCTTCCTATGGTTGTGAGAGTTATTATTTTTTATTTTTTATAAATTTTTACTAAATTTTTCCCCAAATGGATACTTTGAAGCATAGTGACCTACTTTACCATAATTGAAGAATTTGAAAGGTAACTTACCTTTATAATTTCTTGAACCTTTCATTGAAACTTCCTTACAAAGTTAGCTTCCTCATATTTAGGCTCATTAATTAGATCAAATTCTTCATTCCTCTCATTCTTAGATTCCTTGAAGGAAAATTTATTCTTTGATGCTTATTTTTGTGTGTTCTTCATTTTATATGTAGTTAGAGATCCCAAAATTTTATCCATTATAAATTTATCCAAACATCTATATTCTTTAATAGAAAAACTTTAGCATCATACCTTTTAGAAAGGGATTTGAGTACCTTATTTACAATTACTGGTTCTTTTAATTATTCACCAAGTCAAATGATACCACAAATCATTTTATCCACCCTAGGAAAATAGTCAACAATATTTTCTTCTTATTTTATCTTCAAGCTATGAAAATTGATTTTGTGTTTGTAATTTGGTTTTCTTGACCTCATCATCACCATCATAGATGCTATGAAGTTTTTTCCAAATTTCCCTTGTAGACTTATAAATCATTACCTTGACAATTTTTTTTTTAAGTCCACATTAAATTAGATGCTTATCTTTAGCTTTGTAATCACATGCCTTTTTATGATCTTGGTGAATTGGAGGATTTGCAACAGTAGTCTAGCCATCTGAAATAGATTGCTAAACATCAAAACCCAATGATATTATGTATGATGTTGCAAGTATGAAGAAATTGTTGCAAGGTGTTTTCATTGATGTCAACTGGTCAATTGTTTATCAACTAGTTGTTGTTGTCATTAATGTCATGGATATAAGTTATTGGATGTATATGCCAAGGATATTAAGAAAATTGTAGTGAAGGAAGATTGCAGGTGTTTAGTGGTTGCTCTTGGTTTTGCTTCTATGTGTGTGTTGTTCAGATATGTTGATCATGGTTGTTGGAAGCTACTATATCCATATTTTTGGCTATTGATTTGTTCTACAATGTGAGTTATGTTCACTAGGGTGAATTGTAGTTTTCTCTGTATGTGGCTGAGGTCCGAGAGAAATGTTTCTATTCTGGATTTATCTTTGGTTAAGTCTTATGAATTTTTGTTCTAGATTTAAGTTGTTATGATCACGTTGAAGATAATTTCAATATCTAGAAGGATCGTGTTTAATTGTTCTATGTTTTTTACACTAGTTTGGCTGACCTTGTGTTGAACACTACCTTCGAAATTGATGTAGCATGTTGGGACCCTATTTGGGTCCTCTTCAAGTTTTCTTTTGGCTTACCCTCATTCTAATTCCACCCTAGTTTTTTTTTGCACTGACCTAATTTGAATTTTATAATGGATGGCCAACTTTGTACATTTTTCAATGTTGAAGATGGTATAAATATAGGATGAGTTAGTGATGAATGTAGAACAAAGAGATAAGAGAAAATAAATAGAGAAAATAGATGCAAAGAAGATGTGAATCAATGTGTGTATGTGATATGAGTGTGGCAGATTAGTGTGAAGCCTAAATGTTGAGTTTCTAAATGCAATGAGCTGAAGGTGGACTCTATCATTCACACATATATCCAAGTAGTTGAGAAAATTGTGTTGGATTTCTCTATTGCATTGAGATTTTCTTCTCTCTATAATGTATCTCTTCTATCTTCTTTGTATCTTTCTAGTAGTGAGCCCTTCGGCTGGTTAACCCTATTGGATAGTGAGTCCTGATCTAGATAGTGAGTCCTTGTTTTGGTAGTGAGCCATTTTTTAGGTAGTGAGCCTTTTGTAATCAATTTTTATATTCTCTATAGTGTGAGTTAATCCTCAGCATGGCTTTTTCCTCATTGTGATTTCCACATAAATCTAGTGTTACTATGTTTGTGTGATGGTTTTCAATTTTTCCACTTGCACTTAATGTTTAATCATTTTAGAAAAGTTAATAATTGTGATTGATCTAACCTGTTCCAGTGAATGTTATAAAAGTGAAAATTTCTAAAAGTAATTCAGCCCCCTCTTAGTTTTCTTGTTCAAAAATTGGTATTAGAGATTGGTTCCTTGGGGAAGAGCTTAACTACTTAAGGAAGGTCCAGGATGGATGGTAGAATTACTCATGATTATTTGAGGTTCAATGGAACTAATTATGCTATCTAGAAAATATTGAGTGAATAATATCTGGAGTGCTATGGCTATTATGTGGATAAATCTTACAAGAATCCTTATACTTATCCTTGCACTAAATGGACCCGAGTATGGTTGAAGTAAGAACAAGGCATAGGTGAAAAACCACAGGTGAAGTATTTTGAAGGAATAGTCTTGTACATTTCAGGTGGATTTCAGAACAAAATCACGACCACTACTAGTCCTATGATGCTTTAGGAAAAGAATTTTGAATGTGAAAGGTCAGGAAAAATTTGGACTTTGTTGAGATCCTGTAGAGATGAGATATTTAAAAGCTTATGTATATAGAAGTTAGGATGATTTGATAGATGGAAAGTGAGGCTTTGCATTTTCTAATGGATCCAGGGTATGAGAAGATTCTTAGGACTCAGGCCCATTGCTTTAATGAAAAGATATATATTGTGTAGAAAACATAAGACTACAAGACTTACAATAAATGTTGGATTATTTAGGAACCGATATACTGATTCAGAAACCAAATTTGAGAAATGGATCAAATTAAGAGGGATTTTGGCACTTCCAGGGCTACAGAAGCTGAAGATCAAATAGAAAAATTGGAAGTAGATGAAGACCAACTTTGTTAGAAATATGAAAAAGGATAAACAGTATGACTGAGATTACCCTTCAGGTTCTGTTTGTGGGAGACCAGATTGGTATATACAAGGAATTACAGAAAGGCTAGGAGGACAAACACATATAAGGAAAAGAAAAAGAAGGGCCAAGACTCATGACCAGAGAATCTTCATGTGTGAATGAGGTTGATATTTATACTAGATAGAGGAATCTAATAATGGAGGTCCTATGTGATGAATGCTTGTTCTTGGCTATAAAAGATGGGCCTAACCTTGTTCTGAAAAACCTCGATTGAAGGAATACTCAGGAGAAAGAAGAAAAACTGAGCCTTTGTTCTCCCTTTCCCTACACATGCCTAAAAACAAGAAAACAACTAATGGGTTATTGTGATGGTTTGTTCACATCCTCCTGATTGAGTAGTAAAGTGTTTTGTTAAACTTGAAAAATATGATGGTGGCTTAGTCATGTTTGACGATGATACTAGTACTAAGATTTTTGGAATAGGCTCAGTAATTTTTGATGGAAAGCATAATACTAATGATGTCTATTATGTTAATGGTTTAAGGCATAATATTTTGAGTTTTTGAAAGATGTGTAGTAAAGGATATATTATTGTATTTAAGGATGAAATATGTGTGATCGAGAAAGATTCTAGAACAATGATTGTTGGGAGATGAGAAATTTGAAGGAAGTATTTATCAACTTACAAAAGTTAGACTTGGTGAGACAGTACTTTTATGTTTCGGTTCAACATTTGTGTGGTTAAGGGCATCAAAGAATATGTCATATTAATTTTGATAACTTGGAAAGGCTTAGTATATTTCAGGCCATGAGAGATTTACGAAGGATTACAAAGCCTGTTAATACTAATTGTAGGAATTGTTAGTTTGGAAAGCAAGCAAGAAACCATTATAGATCAAAGGAAGAATCTACTACTGGACTATTGAATTTAATTCATCTAGATCTCTATGGTCCTACAAGAGTGAGAAGTCTTCAAGGTGAAAGGTACTTTATGCTTTTGATTGATGATTATTCTAGATATACATGGGTTACATTTCTTAGAGAGAATTTAGATGCATTAGATAGATTCAAAACATTCAAAGCTATGGTTGAAAATAAAGTAAATTTGAGGATAAAATGCTTAAGGTATGATAGAGGTAGTGAATTCACTTGCCAAGAGTTTAATGTGTTTTGTGAAGTGCATGGAATAAAAGGACAATTATCTACTCTAAGAACTCCTCAGAAGAATGGAGTTGTTGAAATAAAGAACATAAGAATTCAAGAGGCTACTAGATCAATGGTTACTAAGGTAGGTTTACAAAATTTTATTGGAGAGAAGTTATTCACACTATTTTTTATGTATTCAATCGAGTTCAAGCAAGAGAAAATAGTAACACAAAGTCCCCCTATGAGCTATGGTGTGGAAGAATTCCTACTCTTAAGTATCTCAAGTATTTGGAAGAAAATGTTATATCAGATGGGATGAAGAAAATTTATCAGATGGGATGAAAAAAATTTAGGAAAGTTTGATGCAAGAAGTGATGAAGACATTTTTCTTGGATATTCTGCTAGAAGCAAGCCTAACAAATGTTTCAAAAAAATACTAAGGAAGATTTGAGAAAGCTCAAATGTTAAAATTGTTGAAGGAATGAAGAATTCAATTGATGTTGATGGATATGTATATGATGAACCTCATTACATAAGAATTAAAGAAATTGTGGAAGAATAAGAAAAGAATGAGGAGGAGAAGTAGAATGAAGAAGAATAATCTTTGGCAGTGTCTCCTAAGACACCTAGATATGTGTAGAAGAATCATTCAGAAAATCAAATCATTAGAGATGAGACAAAAGGTGTATTGAAAAGAAGTAGAGCTACTATTGGTTATGTAAATATGTGTTTACTTTCTGAGATTAAGCTGAAGGCTATGAGTGAAGCATGTAAAGATGAGAATTGGATGGAAGCTATGAAGGAAGAACTTATGTAGATTGAGAAGAATCAAACTTAGGAATTGGTCTTAAGATCAGCTGACAAAAAAATTACTGGATCAAAGTGGTTATTCATAAATAAGTTGAATGAGAATGGAGAAGTGGTCAGAAACAAAACAAGGCTTGTTTGTAAGTGTTACTCACAAGTAGAAGGTGTATATTTTTAGGAGAATCTTGCTCTAGTGCAAGAATGGAAGTTATTAAAATTTTCTTAGAATTTTCTATTCATAGAGATTTCAAGGTATATCAAATGGATGTCAAGTCTACATTTTAGAATGGTGAGTTAGAAGAAGAGGTCTACATGGAACAACTAGAAGGATTTCAGTTGTTAGATAAACTAGATATGGTCTATAGATTAAAAAAATATTTATATGGAATGAAGCAAGCTCCTAGAACTTGTTATGTAATGTTAGGCAGGTACTTGATTCAACAAGGTTTCAACAAAGGCACGATAGATAGTAACCTATACTTTAAAGTTGAAAATGACAAAATATTGATTTTTCTTGTATATGTTGATGACATTATTTTTAGAGGAAATGAAACTATGTGTAAGATATTTGTGGAAGAGATACAAAAAGAATTTGAAATGTCTATGTTTGGAGAGATGAATTTCTTTCTTGGGCTGCAAATTAATCAAACAAAGAAAGGAATTTTTATTTTACAGTCTAAGTATGTGAATGAGATGTTTAAGAAGTATTGGATGGAAGGTTCCAAACTAGTATGCACTCCTATGGTGACTAGTTGAAAATTAGGTAAAGATGATGATTCACCTAAGGCTAATTAGAGCAAGTATAGATATATGATTGGTGGACTATTGTATTTGACTACCACTAGACTGGATATTATGCATGATGTATGTCTTGTGGATAGATTTCAAGAAGATCCCAAGGAAGCACATGTTTCTATTAGTAAAATATTCAGATACTTGAATGGAACTTTGGATTATGTCTTGTGGTATCCTAGAGATATTGACTTTACAATAAGTGTTTATATAGATGCAGATTGGGCTAGATGTGTAAATGATAGAAAAATTTACAAGTGGTGGTACATTCTTTCTAGGTTGTATATTGGTAGCATGGTTGAGTAAAAAGAAAGATTCAATTTCCCTATCTAGTGTTGAAGCTATGTATATTATTGTTGTATCTTGTTGTACACAAGTTTTATGGATGAAACAAACATTGAAACATATCACAGTTGTGTATGATGATCCTATTTGTATAATCTATAATAACACAATTGCAATTAACATTTCAAAGAATTCATTGAGACACTCGAGGACAAAGAATATATCTATCATATTTCATTTCTTGAGATAGAAGGTTGTGGAGAATGAAGTAAAGCTTGGGTATGTCCCTACGAAGGATTGGATTGCTGATATATTTATGAAGGCTCTTCGTAAAGATAATTTTGAGTATCTCTAGGAAAAGTTAGGGTCATAGCCTCTCCTAAATCTTGAACTAGATGTGTATGGAGATGAATCAATCTAGTGGGTCTATGGATCAATATTTCTTCTAGACTAATGTTTTGGTGGTTACCTTTTAGGGGGAGCAGGTAGTGTCATGTGTTGTCATTGAAAGAGTATTTTATTTTTAATGTCAAAGGGGAAAATAAATGAAACATATCTTTTTCCATTTCCATTGATATCAAAGGGGGGGAGGAAAATGAAGAATATCATGTGAAAAATATTACCAGAGGAAGATGAAAAGTATCATGTGAAAATGTATATCTACTAAGGGGGAGAAATAGAAAGAAAAATCATGAAAGTGTGTTTAGATCTAGTATGTTATCTTTGATGGCTTTTCACATAATATGTTGTCATCAATGAAAAATGGGAAGATTGTTGCAAGTATCAAGAAGTTTTTGCAAGGTGTTGTCATTGATGTCAACTAGTTTCTATTGTCATTAATCTCATGGATGCAGGTTATTAGTTTTATATGTCAAGGATATTAAGAAAATTGTAATGAAGGATGAT
>VDFB02309482.1:0-38285 GCA_007258455.2 Sequoia sempervirens
TTGTGACTTATAAGCATGTGCATATTAACTCCTTAATTGTGTAGGTGGGCCTTTGATCAAATGAAAGATGATAAGGTGAAATCATTGAATGCATCTTAGTCATTCCCCGCTAACCTTAGAGGAATAAAATATTTTTTTCTAAAATATAGTGTGGTGTGTAGGCTTCTACCATGTCGCATGTATGTGGCATGGGTCCTACAGTCTTCAAGCCTGATAATGGTGGTGGGCCCCTAGATCGATGGTCCCTATTTGCTGATGTGGTTGCATCTTGACTACTCTCTGTGCCCCCCCACTTGATCTTAATATCTATCAAAATATTTCAATGGAATGAGTGGGTTGGTGATGCATGTCTTTGATCAGACCTAGGTGGGAGGACGAATGATGCATTAGGTCCTAGGGTCTAGCCAGGTGGTGCTTTCCAATTGTATTATTACTTGAATCACATAATTGTTGCGAGACATGTGATGTTGATGGTGATCAATCAGCCCAAATTTAAAGTGGTTTAAATCTGACGGTTAGGTTTTAAAGTTATACGAAGTGAGTGATAGGTGTTGGATCTTGGTTTGAGTAAGAAAAATTGGTAGTCACAATTCAAAGTGAAATTTCCCAATGGTTGGCTACTTTTTTTCATGGGTAATGAATATGTAGTAATGGTGCATCTATTTCTTAGCTCCTAGATTGACTCCAAACATATTCAAATCACATTCTTTTACTTCATCCAAGGCTAAAGTGATTTTTGAGCTGCACCATTCAATGAGATTAATAAAGTATGAGGCTTTCATTTTTTTAGGAGTTTCCTTCATTCCTGACTCTGTGTGAATTAGGCACTTGTCAAGGAGATTCACAAAGTATGAAGCTAGGGTAGAATAAAAAAACCTTTCAATTCAAAAACATTTCCTGCTTTCTTAGTTTAGATTTTCTTTCATGTTTTCCCTTTCCATGCTACCACAAGCCATTATTAGTAGTGAAGGTTGTGTAGATGATTTATCCCATTGAAGGCCTTCCACCATTGTAGTGTGATGATCTACATAAATGTATAGGGATACCCACCTTGGTCCTATAGAGCCTAAAGTTTAGAGGATAGGGTTGCCAATCAGTCATCTCCTATTCGTTGGCCACTGACCTAGGGTCTCTAAGTATAAGGAGTAGCTACCATTTAGGAGATGCTAGACCATCAATTGGAAAACCCAATGGATTGGTGACTTCGCTGGGGATGAAATTAGTATCTTGGTTGTAGATAATATTATCAAAAGATTCATCCAAATTTGTAACCAGAGATTGAGAATTATGGAATTTTATTTTCTCATCTAAGTCACCAAATTGGCAACTCCACTGGGGAAGAAAAGAATAAATCTTTGGGTGAGAAAATGAATATATGATTTTCTTTTTTGTGAACCACATGCTCTAAGGAAGATAAAGATAAGTGCAAGAATCTCTAGGTGAGTAACTACAAATATTCTCTACCTTATTGAGGAAGATAGAGATTTGTAAAGGGACCTGCATACTTGAAGAAGGAGGTTTCTACAATGTTTCTGGCATGTCCTTGAAGTCTGGTGCTTTGCTAGTGGAGAGAACTCAAAAATATATTGATCTTGGAAGGAGCTCTGTACTGCCTGAATATCTTTTCCTCTTTCGAAGAGGTGGTGACTCTACAAAATATTCCACATCATTAGAAGAGTTGGTTGCAATAGTTTTCTGTTATTTTTCTATTGCAACATTTTGTATGAGGGTCTACAAGTTTTGATAAATGCTATCCCTTATTCAGTGCTTTAAGGTACTTGTTCAAAAGGGAAAAGAGAAGTTAGATATTCTAAAGAAGATAGTTTTATAGGGTTAAGTATTATTTTGCAAAATGTATAATCAAATGGATTCCCCCTCTACTAGATATTCTATCAAATTTGAACCATGGTCATATCCTCTAAGAAAACCTTTTTCTTTGTAAATATATAACCCTTTATATTTTAGTAAAATCCATGGTTATCCGCATTCTATTCCAAGAGAGATAAAGTAATATTTTCCTAAGTTTAGAGGTGGTTTAGAAGAATCAACATCAAAAGATTGGAAAGATTTCATTGACTTGTTGGTGGAAAGTCAAATAGAAGAAGAGGACGTTGTCATGAAGCTATTTGTAAGAACTTTAGAAGTTGATGCTAAACACTAATTTTTTAATATTCATTTGCATTCTATTTCTTCATTGAATAATTTTAAAGAAATATTCACTGATCAGTTTGGTGAGGTGAATGGCAGTCAACTATCTGATGGCAGTTCTCTGCACAGTCAAGAAGTTGAAGAGGAATATGTATGAGGTTGAAACTTTCTCACCTCTAGGTGCACTATGGAACATAGAAAAATATGAAGATGAATCCCCATCCGAATTTCATGATAAGTTCATGGAATGTTGGTTTTCTCTACCAAAATAAAAAAAGTCTAGATGAATCAAAATGTGTTGATTTTTTTTGTGAGAGACTTGAGCTAAGTATGAGTACAAAGCCACAAAAGTGGAGGTCCTCAAGAGTTAGAGAAATTGATGGTTGGCTTTCACTGATTGATTAGTTGATAGAGAGGCATAGAGATTAGTTACTATCTAGAATGTGTGATGGTACTTATTCTAGGTTTCTGGCTAGTATGGAAAAGAACAATGATGCATCTTGCAGTGGTGAAGATTCTGCTTTTGACCAGTGCACAAAAGAATTTTTTGTAGTTGTACCTCTTGTTGATGTTGAAAAACTGGTGATAGAGTTGCTATCTATATCAGATGAGTGTGATAGTTTATGTGGTTCCTTTCAATTGGAGGAGAGCATTAATGACAAGTCTAATGATGATTTCTAGTCCAGACATGTGGGATATGATTCTACTAGTTTGTGTAGCATTAGGGAAGAACAAGATGTGTCTACCATGGTTGATGAACAAGAGGTTGTTCCGTTATTTTATTCTCGATCTTCTTTTGTCCCTTGTTCTAGTTTTGAAGTTTCCATTGGATTTTTGCATGAGGATAGCATAGATGCAATTGTAGGTGAAAATGAAAATTAAGAAGTAAATGTTGCTAAAGCTAATGATGTTATTTATGATGAGTTTTCACCTAAGGAGTATGATTGTATGGATCATATGGATACATATCAAGATTTTTTTTCAGGGGGTATAGCTCATAGTATTCTTCATGAGCACTAGGCTTCAAATTTTTCATCCTAGAGTTTTGTTGCTAAGGTAAGCTCACTTGATGTGTGCCATAGTTCAAATTTTTGTGACACATTTTCCTCAACAAATTGCAAAGAGGAAAAAGAGAGACAATTTGAAGAGTATAGCTCTTCACATAAAATGTCTCATGATTCAAATGGATGTGTTGATGAGGTATGCATCAACATTGAGGAATCCAAGCATGATGCTTGTAGTTCTGATGAGCAACAACAGGGTGGTAATATTTTTGCTACTCATGTCCCTTGTGTGCCTGAGCTTCAAAACTTTCATTTTGACTTGTCTGAGGATAGTTTCCCTCTACATGTGAACATGATGAGATGGAATATTTTTCTTTTCCATGAGAGTTGGAGGCATTCTCTTTTGCCCTCAGTTCATGTGAGTTGGTCAATAGATATGAGGAAAGTATGGTTTTATATGGTGTTGATCAGTCTTCTAAGTATTTTTCACTTGGTACAAAATCAGAGAATGAAATGGGTGGAAGTGAGGTGGCCTATATGATGTGGTTACCATGTAACTACAAAGAAAAACATGCAGCAAGTTCTCACTTGTTCAAGGGTAATCATTTGTTTTTTTTTTCAAGAAAGAAGATACTTGTGCTGATGTGGTGTGACAAAAAAAATTATGGGTTGAAGGGGACTAGATCCTTTAATAGGCTGGTGTTTGATAGGGGTAAATGTTAATTCCATTTTTCATTTGGTGACCCAGGGATATCAAATGAGGTTTTCTATATTGGGTTGACTCTATTTCCCAATGGCTACTTCATCTACTTCTCTAAAGACCTCAATGCTCACTTTGCTTTGTCAAGCAAAAGTCCCCAACTAGAGCTACTGGTGATATTTGTAATATCCATGGTGATTTGCATAAATTTTTCCTCTTGACCTTTTGAGTTATGTCCATTTTGTCTGATTCAAAAATTACATAAAATCATGTTGACCTCTTGTGCCTGGTTCCCAATCATCCAAGTTATAACTTATGTCTAGGCGGTCATGTGTTCAATGACCCCTTTACCAAATCTTTTTAGTTGTTGCCCCATTTAAAATATTTTTTCATTTCCCTAAGTCGTGGACCTGAGTTATTTATCATCCCCCTAAGTCTTTTTTACCTAAGGCTGCTCCCTTTTAAGTTATGGCTATTATGCATGTGTGTACTAACTCCTTAAGTGTGCAACTGTTCCCTTGATCAAATGACAGATGGTAAAAGTGAAGTCATTGAATGCCTCTCAGTCATTCCCTGCTAGCTCTGTAGGAATAAAATATTATTTTTTGAAAAGCAACGGGGTGTGTGGGCTTCTATCATGTAGCATGTACATGGTATGGGTCTTGTTGTCTTCAAGCCTGGCAATAGTGGTGGGCCCTTGGATTGATGGTCCCTATTTGCTGACATGGTTTCATCTTGACTACTCTCCACACCCCCCACTTGATCTTAATATCTATCAAAATATTTCAGCAGAATGAGTGGGCTGGTGATGCATTTCTTCTGTGGGACCTAGGTGGGAGGATGGGCAATGCATTACATGCTGAGGTGTAGCCAAGTGGCTCTTCTAGACTGTGTGATTGGTTAGCTCACATAGTTGTTGTGAGTCATGCAATGCCAATGGTGACCAAGAGGGCCAATTTAAAGTGGTTTAAATCTAATGGTCAAGTTTTAAATTTATAGGCAGTGAGTGATAGGCATTGGATATTGGTGTAAGACAAATCGATGGTCACAATTCAAAGTGTGATTTCCTAATAGTTAGCTACTTATGTTTGTGGGTAATGACCCTATAGTAATGGTGTGTCTATTTCTTAGCTACTAGATTGACTCAAAATGGCTTCAAATCACATTCTTGTGCTTCTTCTAAGGCTAAAGTGATTGTTGAGTGTCACCATTTATTTCCTTAAGGGTTGTAGTGGTTGTATTCTTTATTAGGGTATGTTCTTCCTATAATGTCTAGAAAATGCAAAAGAAAAGGTTAAAAGCACACACTCAATGTGATCTAAGCTCTAATGCAATCTAAGCTAAGGAACAAAGAACAAAGGAAATTCAAAATGTAAATAAACTAAACAATGTCACCCAATATGTACATAATTTCATGTATCATCTCAATTTCCCTTCTCCATTTTTCCGTTGTAGTATAATTTCCCTTAGATTTCTTCTTATGCAAGTATAGCCTATGATAGTGATTTAGCAAAACATCGAAGATTCAAGATAGTTGCTCCAAAAAGTCATAATATTTCGAGAGAGATTGGAATGATGAATGAAAGATCAATTTATAGAAAATTGATCATTCAAACGAAAGGTCGGGATTGCAAGATCAACAGACAGTTGAGATCGACATATTAGTCATGCATTATGATAACTGTTAGTAGTTACATGAGTGATACAAATTAGAAATAGAATTAAAGATTAAATAAATGATTTGATCTTCAAGTTTGGTATTCAAAAATAGAAGAATTATCTTTGCATGACAAAGATAAAGATGGATTAAGAAAACTCTCTGTTCAAATGCACACACAAGATTTAATTAATTAAATAGGAATATTTAATTAATCTGCATGTACATGCAATTGAGTTAGAACTGGATGACTGAATGATATGATGAAGAGATTACTCGAGAAAGCAACTCATACATTAAATTAAGAGTTAACTAGGCTATTTAAATAGATGTCGAGTCGAGTCAAAGTGAATACTTAGATAACTCACACAATTATCCAAATATAGAAGAATGTGTTAAAATAGAATTTATGAATTAAATAATTCATTTAATTCAATATTTGATATTTGAAGAATAAATAAATAAATAAGATCTATTTAATTAAGTGATGAAGGGTTTAAATGAACAATTAAATAAATAAAGAATTTATTTAATTATAGTTGAAGTGTGATAAAGAGTAAATTAAATAAGAATTTATTTAATTTGACAAGAAGGATCAGGTTAATTAGTAATATAATTAAATAAAAAGTGTTTATTTAATTAATTAGTTAGAATAAAGAAAATGTGAATCAATTAAATAATTAAGATTATTTAATTAATAGAAGAATTAAAGTTAAATTTAATTAATTAAATAATTGACATTATTTAATCATGACCATGGAAGAAATATGAATTATTAAGAAATATCAAAGTTGTAGGCCTAGACCAGATTTTGGTGTCTACACTTCCTGTTCTAATTGTGTATTTCCTGAGGGTGCTACGTCCATGAGTCATTCTGGTTCTGATGGGGGAAAAGGATGCCCTGGTGACATGATATAGAGGTGGTGTGTCTTTCACACACACTGGAGAGCACGGGATCCCCTATTGGAGGCGGGTCATAGATGAGATGCTTGTGTTCACTTGGAGACCATACCTCGATCAGCCTGGATGGGCTAATGATGTAGACTAGCTCTTCTACTGCTGTCAAGATCGATACATGTAGGGTTGAGAGCACACTATGATAGAGAGATACTTTCCCGGGCATGTACAGTGTCATTTTGGGGAGCCACAAGATTGGCCAGATGATGGCTATGTGGCCATCTTTGCACACAACATGACACAGGTGTCATGGGGGCCTAGTATTCCTACTGCGGAGGTGGTTGACAATTTTTGACACTTGGTGGTCTGACCTTGGGCTTATGACTAGGGTTTGGTAGATCTGGGCACCACATAGGCCTATAGAGACTGGTTCAGACCTCCTCTTTAGTTGGATGTTCCAAGTGAGGATCTAGAGGCATACAGGGTTAGAGGCAGGGGTAGAAGACGAGGACGAGGGCAAGGACTGAGGATCGAGATCCAACAGGATCCACCAGAGGTACCCCCAGTTCCACTAGGTCATGGAGATGTCCCCATGTAGGACCAGCAGCAGGATCTGCCAGTCCCACCACCACGAGCCGAGGGTGAGGGGCAGGTTCATGCGCAGCCACGAGCATAGCAAGCAAGGTACGAAGACGCATGGGATGCCTTGATTTTGTAGTTACAGGCACATGTACAGGTAGTACTGGCCGAGAGGGACTAGGCACAGGTTGAGAGGGAGTAGCTGAGAGCAGAGAGGGATTAGGCTATGAAGCAGAGATAGGCTGCAGAGCTACAAGTAGCCATAGAGCTAGGCCGCAGGTAGTAGATTGAGAGTATGATAGCCTCCTCATCCTAGGGTACAGTGCCGGTACGATCTTATAGAGATGCTATCCAAGAGATAGAGTACTATCACCAAGCCTACCATGACCACGTACCTAGAGCAAAGTGGGTTCCTGAGTACTCAGAGCGGGCCAGTCAGAGACCACTAGAGGGTCATGGTGATAGGGGCAAGGGCAGCATCCATGGAGATCGGGCTTGATCAAAATTTTATGATGTACCTTTTATGTTTTATGGGCTTGTTTTTGATAGCCCGATGGGAATTTTGTACTAATTAACACATATGTACAGTGATCCAATTATTATTTGTACTATGAAAGTTGATGATATGATATATATATGAGCTGATTTTGATGAGATGTACTGTGTACTTTTAT
Source organism: Sequoia sempervirens (assembly GCA_007258455.2). Classification (NCBI taxonomy): domain Eukaryota; kingdom Viridiplantae; phylum Streptophyta; class Pinopsida; order Cupressales; family Cupressaceae; genus Sequoia; species Sequoia sempervirens. The sequence goes on from VDFB02309482.1 coordinate 7,660, forward strand.
TTATGCATGGATTGTTTATTTCTATATACTTTCCAATGATGTTCCTATGGATGCATTTATTTCTAATGATGTATGCAATGATTATGACTAACAAATCTATATTATGCCAACCTATGATATATGTGCAATAATGTTATCTATATGATGATTTATTTTATGCCAATGCAAAATGTGATATATGATATGATCTATGGTATACGTGATGGTGTGTGAAAATGCTTATTATGAGATGATTTATGGATGAATGTGATATGATGCAACGGCCGTGATATGATGCAAATGAAATAATGGTATGAGATTCTTAGGATAACCAATATTATTATCCTAAATGATGATGTATGTGATGCAATGGTATGTTACTACAATGATATGTATGCCTAATGAATTAATGCTTATATACCTATTGCTTATGATTATGATGATTATGAGATGCTTTCATTCATATTATGCAGTGATTTATGTAATGGTAATATGAAATGGTTATGAAATGCAAATGAATGCTTATGCAATGATCAATGTAATGCAATGAAATGTAATGTAATGGGTGGAATGTGATGACATAAATGCACCTATTTAAAATACAATGTGTATGTATCCTATATGATATGTTATGAAATATGCTAATGATTTGTGGATGCAAGATCGATGACGATGATGGTGATGGTGATCAACTATCATAGTACTTTGTTAGTGCGGTTAGTAAGAAAAAAAGTTATTTCAACAAGATGCATGATGACACAAATGCAAATGATGATGATGATGATGATGATTACTTGCCGAGAATTGGGATTTTTAAAGGGCCAAATTTTCTTATGTTTGATAACACATGTGGTACGATGCATCAAGGTATAGCAAACCAAGATGGCATGGTACATAGTGTGATGGACTTTGACTCGACAATCAAATAGGAGTATTCTTATTCACATCTAACATACGAAAACCTTGCTAGGATGCACCTCAAAAGTTTCAGACACCTCAGACCAAAACACAGAAAGGTAAACCTATCCTTGTAATAGTCAACAAGTTTCCATAGACCTCTTCCATACATACCTAACAAAGCAAGTATTTGCCAAGGTTATATTGCAAGAATGTCCAACAAGCACAACAAACAAAAGATAATGATCATTGCCCCATTCCTATTTCTCTAAATCCTCTGTTTTGGGATATCATCAAGACATCCTTGGAATGAGCACAAATAAGATAAGTTAAAAGATAAAGACCAAGTAAACAAATAGACTGATGCTCTTCAACACCACTAACGGAAAGAGGATGTGTTTTCTAAGGATGATAACCAAAACTTATTGCCAAAAGATAATGCCCATTGTAGGAGGGATTCATCCTAGGACATGTTAGTGGATGGTGGCATGCCATTTCATTTATAAAGGATGATTGATATGGGACCATTCAGATGATGTGTTACTGATACAAAGAGATAACTAGCTTACTTGCGCACTGACTTAGACTTAAGACTTGACATTTTTTGAGCTCTACTGTTAAATTGCTAGAATTGTTTCCAATTGTTTCACCAAAGTTTAATGATGATGATCAGTTTATTATGGATGGTGTTATTGTGGGTGCAAGCAAGATGAGGCGGATGGATTTTTTCAAATATTTGGATGTTTTTGATGTTTTTTTTTTGGAATATTTTGAGGCTATTTTTTGATATTTTCGAGATTTGCAAATGTTTTGATTTTTCATTTTTCAATATTTTTGGGATTTTCTGAGATTTTGACCAAGAGACTAACCTAAAGACCTATCCTAGGGGTCTCGAGGGCTGATTGACAAATGAGCCTTGCCTACATTATATATGCAAAGACCACGTAGTTCGACTGACAACTTGACTAATTTACAGATGATATATATGACAAGATGTCAGTTTATTATGATGGACTCCTATAGGACTAACCTAAATGTCTCAGGGGATGATCAGAGATCAACCTTGCCTATGTTCAAGCTCAGAGATGACATAGTTCGATAAGACGACCTTGTTTTTTGGCTTTTTGAATGAATTTTTGACCTGTTTTTGGATTTTGATATGTTTTGAATGTTTTTTGGATTTTCTGATTTTCTAATGTTTTTGGATTTTCTGATTTTGAGGACTTTAAGACTATACACGAATATGATCCGATGAGGACATGCCCCCAGTGTGATGCAATAGACTACTCTGATGAAGGCAGGACAAACTGACCTTGAGGATGGGCCAAGTAGTACTAGGAGGGATCATGATACGAACACAGGACCAAGCTATGGTGTGGATGCAAGTGGATGTGTGATGGATGGAGACCTGAATGTGATGGGTGATGGAAGTAAAATGAATGGATGATGTTGAACAAGCTGTAAAGATCTTGGTGGATGGACAATGCTTATTTATGCAAGGCGCATGTTTGCTAGGTTTTCACCAAGGTACTTCCCCAAAGTGCCACCAAAGTGGTTTTCACTAGAGGACGATTTTTTTATTCTTTTTCTGATATTTTTTTTTTGTTTGGATTTTGTGCTTTTTTTTTTCTTTGCTTGTTACCAAGACGCCTGTTTGCCAGGTTTTCGCCTAAGTAACCATTTTTTAGGACTTTTTCTTATTGTTTTTGGATTTTTGGTTTTATACACTGAAAGAATTAGGCATAAATTTTTTTGAGATGGGAGCTATTCATGGGCTCCTGTAGAGGTTTCCCTTTGGGTGTTGATAGTTGATATGCCTCTGATTTAGAACTTGTTGTTATGATGAAAGGTCCTAGCCAATTAGGTTTGAACTTGCCTTTGCTGCTGGGATTTGGGACATTCTTCTAATTTTCTTTTAAGACTAGTTCTCTGACTTGGAAAGTCCTGCTTCTGATTTTTTTGTTGTAGCTCTATTTGAGTCTATTCTAATAGACTTGCAAGTGATTCAAAGCATCGATCCTTCTCTCATCCAGTAACTCGAACTCATTTAATCTTGACACCCAGTAGTCCTCATCAGTGATGAGATTTTGCAATGATATTCTGGGGGATGGGAGCTCGATCTCAATGGGGAGTACGACTTTTGATCTGTAGACCAAGGAGAAAGGGGTGGCACTAGTGGGTGTGCAGATGCTAGTTCGATAAGCCTAGAGGGCGGGATTAAGTTGCAAGTGCTAGTCACGACATGCGTCATTAACTGTTTTCTTGAGGATTTTGAGGATGGTTTTGTTCATAGCTTCTACTTGGCCATTACCTTGGGGATAGTACAAGGTGGAGAAGCGATGCTAGATTTTAAATTTCTTGCACAAGTTGTGAACCTCCTGGTTCTTGAATGGTGTCCCATTATCTAAGATAATGGCTTGTGGGACACCGTAACGATAGATGAGATAGTTCAGGATAAATTTTGAGATTTTCTTCCTAGTGATATATGTCATGGGTATGGCTTCCACCCACTTTGTGAAGTACTCTATTGCAGTTATGATGAACTTATGGCCATTGGATGAGGTGGGTGTGATTTTTCCAATCAGGTCGAGTCCCCATTGTGAGAAGGGCCATGGTGTGACGATCAGGTGAAGCTCTTGAGCTAGAGCATGGATGAGATCCCTATGCTGCTAACATTGTAAACACCTTTTAGCATGATCATGTGCTTCTCTTTCCATTGTGGGCCAATAATACCCCATCCTCAGCAGTTTCTTGGTGATGTTCATTCCACTTGAGTGTGAACCACAAATACCGTTATGAACCTCATTTAGAGTGGTTAATGCCTCCTCGACATTTAGACAACGTAGCAAGGTACCTTCTATGCTTCTACAGTATAAGGTATCACCTAGGATGACAAATCTGGATGCCTTTTTGATAAAGGTTCGTTTAAGGTTTGATGGGAGGTCAGTGGGTATGACTCCTATGCGGAGATATGTGTAGATTTTTTGGTACCAAGGATCACCAGGACCAATGATTTCACACACATATTCTAATTCTGGTACCTCGAATGCGGGATCAAGAAGTTACTCAATCAAGAATTCGTATCTTGGGACATTGTTAGGGATATTCATCAAGGATCCAATTTTTGCCATCTCATCTGCTACTCTGTTGTTGGTTCTTGGAATCTACTCAAATGTTATGTCAATGAAGGATTCCTTTAGAGTCTCCACCAATTTCTTGTATGGAGTGAGCTTATTATCCTTAGTTTGATATTCATTATTGACTTGATTTATGATCAACTTAGAGTCTCCATAGACTTTGAGAGCTATGATATTCCATTGCACTGCTATCCTAAGACCTATAGTCAAAGCCTCGTATTCTACTATGTTATTTGTGCAAGGAAATGCTAGTTTGTATGACCTTGGTATATAGTCCCCCGGTGGGGTGATGAAGAAGACACCAGCTCTTGATCTATGTTGTGTATATGAGCTGTCGAAGTATAGTTTCCAGTGATCAATGACGTTGAGGTTAAAAATAGACTCATCTGGAAACTCTGAGACAAGGGGATTCTTAGAATACATGGGTGCTTCTACTAGTTGATTTGCAATAACCTAACCTTTAGTGGCTTTCCGCTCCACATACTCAATGTCGTACTCTGATAATATCATTACCCATTTTTCCATTCTACCTGTGAGCATTTCCTTTGATAGGAGATATTTGAGGGGATCAATTTTCACAATGAGCTTTATCTTATGTACCAACATGTAATGTCTGAATTTTTGGGATGCAAACACTACTATGAGGCAAGCTTTCTCAATGAATGAGTAATTTAGCTCATGACCGACCATTGTTCTGTTGATATAGTAGATAGCCCTCTCCATTTTATTTTCATCATGCTGAGCTAGGAGAGCTCCAAGGGCTGCTGCTGTTGCTGACACATAAGATCAATGGCTTTCTCGAGATAGGTGGCATTAAAACTTGTGGTGTCAGTAGATATTCCTTAATCTTGTTGAATGCCTCTTCACATTTTGTATCCCATTTATATGCTAGCCCCTTGTGGAGTAGGTGAGAATATGGATTCTTCTTGTCTACCAGTTGTGCTATGAATCATCAGATGGATTGAAGTCAGCCTTGGAGGCCTCTCAATTGTTTTAATGTCTTTGGTGCTTCCATCTTGAGGATTGCTTTGACTTTTTCTGGATCCACCTCGATACCCCTCATGGAGACTATGTATCCTAGCAATTTACCTAATTGTACACTGAAGATGCACTTCTTGGGATTTAGTCTGACTTTGTATTCCTCCAGTCTATCAAAGATAGCACCTAGGGTTGCTATATGATCTTGTCTTTTTCTTGACTTAGCTAGAATATCATTGACATAGTCTTCGACTATTTTATGAATCATGTCATGGAATATCAGTGTCATGGCCCTTTGATAGGTTGCTCCTACATTCTTTAGGCCAAATGCCATCATGTTCCAATAGTAGGTCCCCCATGGACAAGTGAATGTAGTCTTATGTTGATCTTCTTTTGCTATCATGATCTGGTTATATCCTGAAAATCCATCCATTAGTGATAGCATCTCATGTCCTACTGTTATGTCTACTATCATGTCGATGTTGGGAAGTGGGAAATCATCCTTGGGACATGCTTTGTTCAAATGTCTAAAGTCTGTACAGATTCTGATAGCTCCATTAGGTTTTGATATAGGTACCAAATTTGACACCCATTCTGGATAATCGATTGGTTAGATGAATCCTGCATCTAACAACTTTTTGAGCTCCATTTTGACCAATAAGGCAATTTGAGGATGCATTTTTTGAAGCTTCAGTTTGACTAGCTTTGCTTCTGGATACACTGCTAAATGATGGACCACTATCTCTAGATCTAACCCTGGCATATCAGCATAACTCCATGCAAATTTTATTTGTCTTTTATTTAGGAATGCTGCTAGGAGTTCTTTCTCTTCTGTTAATAGTGATTCTACATAGAATGTGATATGCGGAGTCTCCTCTATTCCTATGTTGACCGGATTGCATTTTTTGGCCAAGACTGCTAACTTTTCCTAGTGAATAGATCTTAGAGGAAGATTGAATCCTTCATCCTCAGGCACCTCAGAGAGGTTTTCACCATTGGATATGTCCTTTCTTTTTAATATTTTCTTGTCAAAGAGTGCCACAGTGTGGTTTTCACTCAAGGACTTGGATATGATTCTTAGTTTCTCACTTTTGTGACTGAAGGATTCAATCGTTTCCCCATAATAGGAATGTGTTTCCAACTCCATTATAAACCCTACCTTGTGGTCTCCATCTAGAATGTTATCCCTCAATCCCATGAATTCTGAGAGTGCTTCATCATTTTTGAATGTATCAAGAACTAGTGGTCCTCGTTGGTCATAGTCGATCAGTTGGGGGTAGTCTAAATGAATCTCATGATTTTGACTATCTAGTTCAAAGGATATGGTACTAATCATACATAGGGTGGTATCTTTGAATAGCCTAGGTAGATTGGATAAGGTATCTTTGTCATCGCTACTAATGTAGGGCTCAGTTATAAAATTATGTGTGTCCCTACCTGTGACTATTGGTGAGTGTACTTGTACTAGCACTTGCTGAGGAGAGGTATTAACCATTCTAACCAGAGGACTTCGGCCATGTATGGTTATTCTCGGAATGGTACATCCAAGACCAAGATTTGTTATGGGTTGTGTCTCTGGCATGATAAGTATTATGAGCCCATTGTCATTTTGTCCTAGTCTTTGATTTTGGTCATAGCCCCTTGCAAGCATCATGTGTAGGCCCTTATTTCTTTCGTCCATTGGTAAATTAGATGTCGGTCTTTCATCTTGATACAACATGTGAGATGGATCTGCTTCAATGACCTCGTGACCAAGGTCTCCCCATCTTATGAATTTGGGATAATCTTTAGGATAGGTTTGTGATGTGGAAGCTTGATTTTCTTGTGGGCGTCCACATGATCTAGGAGATTGTGGTAACTCTCCTATCACAAAAGCATTATTAGGTATTTTGTAGCTTCCACAACCATCCTCTTGGATGATGAGCTTGATATCAGAAATGGTGGGGATGGTGGGTGTCTCTGTCATAGAAGTGGATGCGAAAGTGGCAGGGTCAATATATGATGTGGATGGGCCTTCATCATTCTTTGGCACTTGGGGTATTTTGTAATACTTGGCTTCAAGATTTTTGCAATATGAAAAGGGTTTGGGATCTCCGTGGACAGTGACCTCTTGTCCATTATGTGTGAATTTCACACATTGGTGGAAGGTTGATGCTACAGCTTTCATCGCATGGATCCATGGGCATCCCAGAAGGATATTATATGGAAATTTGAGGTCCAAGACCTGACAGGTAGTTTCCATGAGCATTGGCCCTATTTGAATAAGGAGTTTAATTGTTCCCTAAGACACTCTTTCTTGGTCATCATATGATGTGATTGTGATGCCCTTTCCTTTATCGATGGAATCTTCTAATATTTTCAGCTACTTGATGAGGCTTAGGGAACATATGTTCAAGCTTGCACCTCCATCCACCAAGACCCTTTTGATTTTTCTCTTGTTGACAATGGCTTCTAAGTGAAGTGCACGGTTGTGAGATGGTTGGGTAGGGGAATCTTGGTCAGAGAAGGTAAGGAGGTTAGGCATTATGATATTTCTGACCATAGCTTGGAATTGGTCCACATCGAGATCTATGGGGACAGTGGATGAGGATAATGCTTCCTCAAGAATCTTATTATGTGCTGATGAGATTTTTAACAACTCCATGATGGAGATGTGTGTTGGTGTTCTCTTGAGTTGTTCTACAACATTGTAGGTATGCGGAACGACTCTAGATGAAGGGACTCTATTAGGTTGGGATGATCCTGCAATGGTGACTTTGCTGCCTCATGTGGTGACTCTACAATCTTTGACATGGGCGCCCTTGATGGTGATGACCATACAGTCCTCATTTACGGAAGCAACGACTATTTCGTACACATGATTTACACTGCCCTTCCCTTTATCATTTTTATTCCCTTTGTTGCCATGAGTCGGCATCGGATTCGTGTAGATTTTAAGGTCCTGATTTCTGGTAGGTTGCTCCACATTTATGATTTTCTTGTCGATGAGATCTTGGATGATATTTTTGAGTCTCATGCAATTGTTCGTGGTGTGACCTTTGATTTTGTGAAATTCACAAAGTTGATTCTCATTGTACCAAGGGGGTTTGACATCGGGTTCTTGGTAGTTTTCGAATTTGGAGGTTTGATAAGTTTTTCGTCAATCAACTTTTTCATTATATCCTCCAATATCACTAGTAGAATTTGGCAAATAAATGACTACGTCACTAGAAATTTTAGTCACGTGACCAAAAATTTTAGTCACATGACTAACATTAGTAGAATTTGGAAAATAAATGACTAATTTGATCATCATAAGTGACTGATTTCATCATCAGGTAAAATCACAACTAAATAATTGGCCAGACAAACAAACATGACTAAATAAATGACTAATATCAGAAAAATAAAAATGACTAAATAAATGACTATTACTCCTCTATTCTTTTTTCTTTTGAATTTGATCATAATCCATAGAGCTTAAGCCCCCCTCATGGGACCCCTACCTAAGAGGGCCATCTGGCCACCTAGGTTGCTTGGTGCACCAAAAATACCTATTGCGTGGAAGGCATTACCTCTCGGTGTAGTCTTAAGGCCTTCACATATTTTATAAAAAAAATTAACATTTACATTCTTTAACTTTTATTACTCATTATGTTAATGAATCATTAATGTTTTTAACTATGATTTGAAGCCAATTTGACTTTCCTGTTGTGTTAGCATGTCAAATGTATCAAAGAGCAATTGTTGTCAATTTCACTAATAAAATATGATTTAAACAATCCAATTGCATTTTGAGGGCTATCTTGCAGACACTTTCATTTCAAAAGGTCAAGTAGTTATTTCTAGAAGCAATTAGATGCAATTTACATGGATTGTAGAAACGTAATTTCTATAAAAGTAATTATTTCTAGAAGCAGTGCCTTAAAAACTTAAGGTTAAGTAGTTATTTCTAGAAGCAATTAGATTCAATTTACATGGATTGTAGAAATGTAATAGTCGAGTCTACCCAGCCACCCACTCTATATAAAAATATATTAATTATTAATTATAATAATTTTATATTTATATTTAATAATTTTTATTATAGTATACAATATATAATAATAATATAACATATATACACTATTAAATATTATAATAAATATAATTATATTATATATAATTTAATCTGTATTACTATTATATTAAATATATATAATATATTAATTATATTTTGTATTATATAAAAAAATAATTATTATTAATTATTAACTATAATAATTAGTTTCTGTCGATAGGCAGGTTACTATTGCAATCATTTGATTTTTATTTCTTATGGAATCTTTTGCTGGGTGACCAATCATAGTGCATTATTTAAATATATTTTTTCCTACTTCTATAGTTTGAATTTAAAAACATGTTTTTTATATTTAAAAATTACTATTTATCTATTTTCTTATTGGTCTAAGTAGCTATATAATTCATTCTTCTTTTCAAAAAAATTGAAAATTTAAGTTACCATAATATTTTTTTTAAAATAGTAGCATTTTCTAGAAGGCGTTGGAAGGCTCCACCCTGCTTACTGTATCAGTTTTCACTTCTTTATCAATGGAATTTTCACTTCTCTTTAGTCTACTACCATTTTATCAAAACTTTTCCAGCTTTCTTTGTGCCCTAGAGCAGAGCGAAGCTGGGTAAATGGGTAACTATACAAATCTAAATTATTAGTTTTTGTGTTTCCGTTTAATAAAGTTAGGGTTGAAACTATTTAACACTGTTGCATGAAATTTATTTGAAGCAATTCTTTGGAGAAGGTGTAATGATGCTATCTCTTCTTTGGAACACGTTAAGATTTTCTCTTCAGTATAGCGCTATCTCTTCTTTGGAACACTAGCTTTTAGTTAAAGTAATCTGTGTCTAATTGCAACATGGTAAAGGTTTTGTTTTAGGTTATCGCCCAGCTTGACAGCTAATTTTTCCTGCAAGGACCTTCCTGTGAAATATCATAAGGATATTTCTTTCCATTATATGGTTTTCAGATTTCATAAGGGATTAAGCTAAGCCTTGCAAATTACCTAAACCCAGAGTGGTCCTCTAAAAAAATCTTTGTGCTAATTTAAATGATATTAAATAGCATTTATTTTAATCCATTTTCCCATGTGATGTGGCTCTCGTATACCTATATTTTCTATGGTTTATTAGAGAACTTACCCAATAATTTCAAACAACTACTCGAGCATAATTTATTTAGGGCTATTTCTAAATGGCTGACAGTAAGCATTATCTTTATTTATTTTTTCATCTTATGGTTCTAGCTGACATGAGAACTCATGCTACAAGTTTTTTAGTTTAGAAGAAGAGAAAATGAGATTATAAGTGAGCGACCTTGATTGTAGGGAAAACTACATAGTTAAATGTACATGACGTTGAGATGACAATGATGTCTAGAAAGACAGTTAGAATCTTCATAAATAATGTATTCCAATTCCAAAAATGAGCTATTGTGGATATTAAATGATGCCTAGTACAAGCCTCAATTAGAAATAATTTAGATTCAACATCCGACATACCTGCAGGCTCCTCACCATGTCCATATGAGTTTTATACACACATCAAATCTCATGCATGTCTATTTGATTTAGGGCAATTGGAGGCATTTCAAAATTAAGTTCCACTGTTGAAGATCTTATTGACTCTTCTAAAATCATGATATAATAGTTTCTTCTTTTTTTTAAAGCCTGGACGTCATGAATTTTGTTTGAAGTGTTTTGAATTGCTAGAGATATTGCTTATTCTTTCGTACATCCTCTTAGTTCGTAGGAATATTGATGGCAGAGTGAAGAAATATTAAAATTATCTGCATACCAGTAACTTGAGGTATTGAATTTGAAACATTACTAAAGCAAGCCTTGTCCTCAATGCCATTATACAACACATAAATGGTTTGAACTTCAACTCTGATTTAGTGTTTAGGCAAAGCTTTGTCAATCATAGTGAATTAACAAGATGCTTGGATTCCCCTATTTTGTCCAAACTTCTAAGATATCATAATGGGATGTTAAAATGGGGAAATGATTGGTAGCATGAGTTCACAGTTGGTCCAAAAACTCAATAAGTCAAATGAACTTTGGTACATGACTCTGAAATTCTAAATTTTATTAGTATGATGCACTATTGAAACTAATAAAATGAAATCCAAACCTGAAACAACCTGCTCTACTGGTCTCTTTCATAACCTTCTTTATGCACAAAAGTGATAAATAATCACCCTATATTTTATAAATTCAATATTTGTCTTTCACAATTGAAATATTTATTTAATGTTTAAAAAAAAATATGTTTGATTTGTATGTTTATGTGATTTTTTTATGGAAAATGTGAACTTCAAAAGAATCAATGAATAAAAAACATACACAATCAAAATAAAAAATTATCATACACACTATTTCAATGAACTGTGAAAAACTCATACCAACTATTCCAGAAGAAACTCTTATAATGGGTTTTGTTAAATCTTTGTTGATGCCAACGAGGACAAGTTGTTTAGTGAAATTCAAAATGAAGTCTCTGTAACTTTGAAATGACCATTGAGAACATGTTTCATCTCATTTTTCCTCTTAAGACTTTATGTTCTTTTCTAGATCCATAGAAGTCGTATTTCAATGGTAGAACTATCTGGATTGTAAAAAGAAGCATTCATTATTGTGGATTATACAAACTTACCACCCCTTCACGCTTGATAGATGCTCTTACCCTATTCCAATGCTATCATTTTAGCGCCAATAGATTGTATGCTAGGAAAAGGGGATTTGAAATCTTTAGAATACCACCTGGCGTGGATACCATCCCTAACTTGTGTGCTATTTCTTAATGATTTAATTTTTCTTTTCTTTTACTTTTTTTTATATACAAAACAACTCTTATTTTTCTAGGTTTTGAGCATAGAAATGAGGTTTTTGTTTAATTGGTATATATTAATAGAAAAAATCTCAAATCAATAATATATATTAACTCCTATGCATAGAGATTGCAGCACATAGATTTAGCAGACTATTTGAAACTTTGTATCAGAGCCCAATTATCCTTAAAGCTATAAAAACCTACATATCACTCATTAGCTCTCAGCTTTTCTTTGTGGCACTTGAGTAGGCTTTCAACGTTTTCATTTTATTTTTCTTATTTAACTTCCTCCCATTTGCTTTGAGTAGGCTTCTCTCTCATTTTTTCTTTGCTTCCCCCAACCTTCATTAGCAATATCTGACACAAACGATTGATCTATGCATCCTAAATTGAGAACAGGTTGTTTGCAACTGGTAGAAATAATTAGGTAGAAGAAAATTCATAAAAATTATGCTATATCATCAATTAACAAAAAATATAAACATTTTATTTATATTCTAAATTATGTCATGTTGGCATCTAGCTTGGGGAGTGTCTTTAATTATTAATGATTACGTTGATTCAATTGATTGTGAATCTAGTTTAGTGGCCTTTAATTCCACTTTGTCGTGATAATAATGGATTTTTCATTGATGATCATGCCAAATCTTCACACTAATCATAGCTGACCTTGAGAAATAATGATTGCATCTATATAAAGAAAATAGTAGAGTAAAGAATGAAAATATTCTCTAGATGGCAGCAATATCCCAGTCCAATGGTGCATAGCATTCAGAATAACAACAACAATTTCATCCAATAGCAAACACACAACCATAATAATATAAATAATCTAATTTTGAATAGATTTAAGAGGATTGATGTATTGGACCACACTAAAGTGTGGTTCAAAACGTTGGTTCTCTCATATCTATGTGTAATTTTTCTAGAAATATTTTTCCTCTTACATTGTGGAATGTGGAAGCTTGAAGTCTTTTGTAATCCAATTCAAAGTCAAATGGTAGTGTAGAATAGGGAATATTTGATAAATGATGGCACATGGCCATAAATACCAAATTACAGAAGTATGAATGCAATGCCACTTAAGAGGGCAGTCTCCAGGAAGTAGAAAAGTTAATGATGAAAATAATAATTTTATGACTGATGCCTTGCAAAGAATTACCTTGACTCTATTTATAGCTAACATTAAGTTAGGTCATTCCCATGGTCCTAATGGAGCCAACAAATTAGAGATAATCAATTCTAAAATCTGTCATCTTCTAGTCAGGATATATGTGCCATGCATTGGCTACTCCATAATCCTACACTACATGATGACCAAAGAATGATCATGCGCACAACATTCCTCCTCCTTTTTTAAAGTGTTACCCTCAACACTTCAAAAAAATAACTTTTGATGGTTAAACAATTTAAACTAATTAAGGTTGTCAACACATGAAATAGTATAGCTCATAATTCATTATCTGCTCTATAGTTTTCTATGGGGGTAGATAGAGGAACATGGTTTAATTTATTCAACTTAAAAGAAAGTTTGTACTGCAATCTCATTAGTTCTGTACTAGATATTGTTTTGTTTAAGTTTTCTATATATTTACTAATCTTTAAGAAATGGTTTGGTTTCCATTTGCTATAATATAATCTTAATGCATATTCTTTAAATCATGTAAATTGCATTCTAGTGTTAATAACTTAATTATGTTCAAGTTAATGAAATAATGTCCTTTTCTGTAAAATTATGAGTTTCCTTGATCCACTTGTGATGGAATTAAATGTGTTTCATGTGTTCATTATTAAGATCCTGTGTATAATTTTCATTTTAATAAACATACTCTAAAACCTTTGTCACCAATATGGAGAAGTGAAAGTCAAACCTTATTTTCAGGCATAGCCCACCAAAATGAAGAAATGAAGCTTGATTTAGGGTTGCAACCTCTTCCCATTTTCCACATCGTAAATGTTGATAGTAGGACACGATTTGTGCAAAATATTGTGGTAAGTCACTTTTCATGGTTTTAGTTAATTTTATTTTTCAAATCTGTATGCAATCGGGCCATTTTTTATTGTGTTCTATTACTATTTTTTCTTGAAAATGTATGATCAGGGTTAGTGAAGGGGAGCATGAGCATATTGCATGAGCTACAGGCACTGTCGAGCAAGAGGCTCATATAGGTCAAGGGTTTGGTGGTCAAGGTTTTGATTCCCAGGCATGGGGAATTCAGGGCAGTTGTGTTGTTTGATGTATATTTACCGCTCGCATTGTGGGCAGATCCTTAGTTATGGAAACCCAACTCCATGCCTTCCATCATGCTCAACCATTTGAGGTAACCTTCTTCACTTGTGATGCTTATTTTCGGAATTCCCTAACTTTTATCTCTCTTTTTTTGTTTTTGTTTCACAACTATGGACATCACTCAAACAAACAACAATCATGTTTCACACATGTTCCCTAGATTATTTTCATTTTATCAGCTTCACATTACTTTTGAAGTTGTATATGTTCTGTTTAAATAATAGATTTTGTCCCTTTAAGTGAAATATAAAAAAAAGTTGAGGGAAATGTATTATTGGAAGGTAGTGAACTTGTTATCTTAAGGAAAAAAAGTTGAGAATTCTTGGAGGAGCAAATTGTACACAATGTCTTTTAATTCTATAACAATTGATTAGGGGTTGGAACCCTACACCTCTTGACATTCATTTTATGAACATTGATCTTCCATATCACACTAGGTTAATTGTAAATACTCCCATGTTCCCACAAGAATGCTTTCATATGCCATGTTTTCAAAATGTTGGGTTTTGGCATTTGGGAATTATAATCGTATTCCATGCATCCTTCGATCTGTCATTGCAATTTGAATTGTACATTACTTCTGAGAACTTCAAATTACTGCCTTAAGTTGTATGTGCTATTAGCTTTTATGGATAAGAATCCTTTTAAGCATATCATACGTGAAACAGTATTCATTAATTGAGCATCTCACTTGCTCAACAAACCTTCAATGGAATGTTGAATCATGGAAACCAATGCCATGATTTTACACCTTAACACATTGGTATAGGACTCATACTGTTGGGTTTTCAATTGGGCCATTGTGGCTAAAAGCATCTGACTTTACTGCTAGATGGCATCTTGGAAGCTAAAATGTGAAATATTGTTGTTTAACACATTTCTTTTTTTTCTTATGGGTTTAGATTCTTAGAATCAGATGAAGCTTCTAATTCAGATCAGATGAGTTTGGAGTCTTTCTCCAATTCATTTATTTTAATCAATTAGATTTTAACATTGATAGTATCAATAGTAATGTGCAAGAATATTAGCACTACATTTTGTTAGTATTTCCAACATGCATGTCTTATAGACAATTAGATGCATTCGAAATATCCATTATCTTTTTGATAAAGATTAATTAAAATACGTTAATTGTCAAAAAAGGGATTGAGCTGCACAATCAAAAAGATATTTGTAATTGATGTTAATAGTTGCAAGCAAGAAACTATCTCTTAACTAATAAGCACTGAAATACAGTGCATGCAATAATGTTTTTGATTGCAATGTATGAGAATGGTTCCTTGCATGAAAATCAAGTTGATTGCATTCTTTGAATATTCCATGTACGCTTGTGCTTTTTTCTCTTTTTGAGTACATCTGTGATATTTGAGACCACAAGGACCTTCATGGTGCATGCCATTTTCATAATTTTATCCTTATGTTTTTTCTAACACCAAGTCCTCACTATTTCAGTATCACTATGTTTGCTGAAGATAACTGGTCTAAATGATGAGGCTATGCAGTTTTAATAGCTTGTCTTGAGTGTCTAAGGAGTTGGTAGGACACATTAGACTATTAGGATTAGGGTTAGTGGACCACATTTAAAAAATGCCTATATTTTTAAGTACCCTTTTAAAGGACCAGATATGGGTGATGGCTACAAGTTTCTGGGACATTCAAGGGCATGGCTGAATTTCTTGAGGGCCTTTGGGATGTCCCAACATTCCCTCAATGTTCCCATAATGGTGCCCCTCAACATCCTCTCTTGGATGGAGACTTCCCAGGGATGTCTCCTACTTGGTGGTAGCATGAGAGAGGGATGTTCCTTGACGTCTTGACATCTTGGAGACATCCCGATCTCTAGCCATATGTTAGTTATTCATGCATGTTGCTTTTTTCTCTTTCCCATCTGATATCAGCAGATTTTTTTTTTCACTAATAGATTGCATAATTAGCCAATAGGCTATATATAGAGTGAAGTTTCTTCCAAAACTTGTCTGACGTCATAAAACAACTGTTGGATTGTCGTTAAACAACAAATGGCTTGTAGGTTTTTAGTCCCCATTGGATGAAATCGGATGTACCCAAATCATATTGGATTTATTTGTGTCACGCGTAAAAACATATATTAGGTAACTCATAATAGATATTTTTGTTTACAATACTACAAAAATGTGCCCTAGCCACTTGGGCACACAAGGTGGCAAAAGAATCATGTGCTTGGAGCCCAGCCCTGAGCCTACAATTAGCGTGGGAACTGAGAGAGGAAAGGTAGCATTTGAGTATGTTAAGATTGGGGGAGGGTTTTGCCAGTCGCCTGCAAAAACGTCATGTAACCAGACCTACTCAGGTAAGAAATAAATGAATTTATCATAATCTAACTAAAATATTTATACACATTCCATAAGTAATTATTCAATTGGCCCATTAGCAATATTCCATCATTGATATCCCTAGACTAGTCACTCACAATTTTAAAGGGCATTCAGTCAGGTATTCGCTTGAAAGATTAATGCATGATGTATTTGCTAAGTATTGTGTATCATCCTTGGTTTTGGTTTTATGCACATCAGGAGCTTGATTAGATGCTACTACAAAGATAAATATTTGTAGTATGCTTTTGGAGCTCATATCTTAAGAATTTGGATTGGCCATACCTTATACAATCTTCATAGAAACCCTCTTTTTCTTCTAAACAAAAAGGACAAAATGTAGCTGGGCTACTTGGCAAAGCAAGTCTAATGTAGTCAACCCTACTTTGATTTATCAAGAAATGCTTGAGATTTTATGGTTTTACTGGTGCTAGATTTTTATATAGTTCATTTACCTTACCCAAGGGACCCTTGCCTCAATTTTAGAATAGAAATCAGGAAAACTATTTTTCCAGAATAGACATTTCAGACAGGTAGATATGAAGGCAGCGTAGCGTAACCATGGAAATGTGCAAACCAATATCAATTGTTGTAGGTCTAGGCTTTCTAAGAACAAAAATAAAGGAAAAATGGAAATTTTAGATGCTGATAAAGGGTTTATGTAATCATGAATGAAAGAAATCTTTAAAACTCTTAAACTAGTAGAACCCATAAAGGATTACGGGATTTCAAGAGCTTAGTTCAAGTAAGGCACTATCAATTAGAGACTAGAGTAGAACATGAATTGTTCTTGATCTATGCATAGGTTGAGTATACCTTTCAAGCATTATATAAAATGACAAAATCACACTTGAGTTTATTTTGTATCTCTGGTCAGTAGAAAATACATTATCATTGTCAACTAAATGTGACACTATCGTTTACACTACAACTTTGCAAAGCAATTGCCACAATTGTAAACAATGAAATTGGATGCTACTCAAGGCATTTCTCATGGAAATATGATGTCTATTCTGCAAATTATTTTAGATGGTACTGATGTTTCACCTTCAAATAAAGTAGTCAAACCATGAGTAAATTATGAAGAGTTGCACTCTCAAGGAAGCCTTGGTCATAGCTGTTTACATGTATCTCATTGTAATCACAGCCTTGGGTATAGTTGTTTGCATGTATCTCATTATTATCAATTAGATATGCATTATCTATAATGATTCAGCCCTGTTGAATCTGAGTTTCCATTACAACATGCCAATACAACGTCTTCTAATAATACACTAGGAAAATCTACCTAGCGGGCTACCACTGAAAAAACTTTTGCCTTCCGGCCTTCCACAATATCCTTGGACTTTAAATCTAATTCACTAACAATGATAGAAACAACTATTACTTTCTTATCTTTGGCTATGTTCATAGGCTTCGTTGCCATCATAGGTGTCTCTCCTTAATTAGCTTCTAATACCTCAACAATAAATACAGGAATAGTGGTGGAAGATCTAACCTTAGGTTTCCTTGAAGGCTAAAGCAAATAGTATGCAGCATTACCAGGAACCATGTTATGGCTAAGGACAAGCTTTTGGATCCCAAGGTAATATTTCTATAGATTATCTTATTATTAGACATAAAATTGTGCATCTATGATAAATGACAAGTTGCCACAACATGTGCCTTCATCTCAAGCTTCAATATTTGACAACCTTGTGTTCTTGATGAATCAACAAGCCTGCAAAGGTACAATTTTTTGATGTTGATATTCCCTGTCTTTCAGTAGTCTCAATTCATGTTGACTTGCTAATATTGACTGGTGAGTTATTTGATATTAGGAATTTAGTCTCTTCTTGTTCTAGTTTTGTTTATGAAAGGTAATAGTTCATCACATAAATATTTATAACTGACATCATTAACAGTTGAAAAATTGGTCACTATTCAGATTTCTACATATACAATTGTTTATGATGTTAAGGCTGCAAGGGTACCCCTATATAATCATTGGTACACCATTTTCCCTTTATTTTCTTTCTTAGAAAGCCCAAACCTACTACAATTGATATTGGTTTGCACATTTCCATGGCTGCCAAGTTTACTTATGCAAAAAAGGCAAATAAATGGTTGAACTATAGGTTACTGAGTAATTGTGTAGCCAACATTCAACACAAAAAGCTTCACAGTTGGATTTTTTGAACATTATTGGAAAATACTAAAATCAAACTTATGCTTTTGAGGTTGAAGCATGAATCAAAGCCTCATGAAAAAGATGAAATCAACCTTCCTGGCTCTTGTTCCGAGAAAGCAAGAATTTGTTCATTTCAACTTGTACAAAGCTATTCCACTTTACAATACTTTTTGCAAGATAATGATGAAATGAGGAACAAGAGATGTTTTTTAATAGTAGAAAGGTCCTAGACAAGTTTTGGACAGTATTATTGTGGCTTGAGAAGTTATATACATATGATGATAAAAGCTAAAAAGAAGGAAATGGTGTTCATGCTAGACATGAATAAGTCTTACAACATAGTTTGCTCTTGCAGTTGATAAACATGCTCATACTCATCCTTGTCCCTGAAACATCATGGGACTCAGATATATTAATAACAAAATTCTATAAAACACCATGAGATATCAACCTTAAGGTGCGTATCAATTGAAGATCTACCTTTTCTTGATAAGATCAGGATTCATGGTAATATTCTAAAAATCCCTTATGGAATCTAGATCAATTTGGTATTTTCAGATTGGACACACTATTTGCAAGATCAGGCCCTGGGAAGGTTTGAAATTTGAACTTGATATGATAAATTGAGAACCCAACTTGCAAATCTTGTGGGAATCTAGAGTCCAAAAGAAGTAGAATATTTGAATGAAGCTTGATAGGATCAAACAAGGGAGATCTGTAAAGACCTACTCAAAACTTATGTCGATCACATTTGAAATTATTGAGTTACACAAAGCAGGGAGGGTATGCAAGGATGCATCCCAACCAATCACCAGGAGAAGTGGGATATGGAGACTTAGAAGCCATCTCAAAATATGGTATAGTGGAAAATGAATAAGGGCATAGGCATATTATATATAAATATAATCAGCATGAAACATTTGTAAAGTGAGGAAAACCTTGTCCCTATTCATGAGTTTCCTGGTGAAAAAGAAAGAGCCCATATTGTTTAGGGTGAAATTTCTTAAAGGATGTGGGGCATTTATTTTTAGGTGAAGAAAATTACCTTTCAAGCATAGGCATTGGCCAAGGCACAACAGTCACTTGCATAAAGCTTCAGGCCATCAGCCTTAATAATTTCTAGGAAATCTTTGGCATCCTTGAACTTTCTAGATTTACCATATGTACCCATAAGCATAACATATGTAGTCACATTGGGTACCAATCCCCAGACTTTCATGATCTCTACAATTCTTCTAATGTGATTCCATTTTCCCTGATTTCCAAAATAGCTCAGCAAAAGATTCAATGTCTGTGGGCGGGGGACAGATCCACATTCTTGCATCTGTGAAAAATAATCATATGCTAGCTCATGCTCCCCAGCTTTGCAATGGCATTCAATCAAAGCATGCCAGGTAACACTGTTAGGATAAATCCTTTCCTTCTGCATTCTCTCAAACACATTTACAGCTTCAATCAGCTGCCCACTTTTGCCAAAAGTGTCAATCATAACATTGTAGAAATGTCTATCAGGAGAAATCCCTGCTTTCTGCATCTCAAGTAGAACACCAAAATCTTTCTTCCATTGAACCATTATTCTAAAAAATGCCAAGTAGTTTACTGTATACAAAAGAGTTAAGTTGAATACCTTTCACCTTCATTTCTTTTATCATCAACTTGGTGTCCTCTAAATGGCCTCCATGGGTATAAGCATCAATGAAGAACCTATAAGTTTCCTCATCTGAATTCACTCCGTTTCTCTCCATTTCTAACAAAAGTTTCTCTGCGGTAATAAAAAAGCCTTTTCTCAAATACACTCTAGGCAATGCATTATAATTTATATTCCCTAACTGTATATTGCATTTCATTTCCTAAAATATTGCTTCAACTTCTAATGTTCTGCCTAAGTTTCCTAAGTTATTAATAACAGCCACATAAGTGGCTAAATATGGGCACAATCCTGAGGCTTGCATCCTGCCCAAAAGAAATAGGGATTTATTTGCATAACCTGCTCTACTGCATGCATGGAGGGTATCTGGCTTGCTCTCTTGCAAGCTACTTTGACCCATCATCCTAAATTGTGATAAGAGAAAAGCATTATAAATTGTGAATTGTGAGGTGAATTGTGATAGGCTATATATAGATTGAAGTTTTGTAAGAAATAAATGAATTTATCATAATCTATATCCAATTCTAGTGGTCTTGGGAGCAATTTGGATTCCAAATATGAAATGCATAAAGCCAAAAATCCAAAAATATCAAAGGATCAACATGTCTCCTCAAAAAGGCATGCAAACACAAAGAAAAATATGATATGGTTTCAAATAGGTGTATCTAATATTTCTTTGCTTTTAGACTGCCAACACCATCTTTGGCATCAAAGTTTATGGATTTTTTTTAATTTTCATACTGGTAACAACATTTGGGTACCCAAAAATGTTTCCTAACTCCACAATACCATTATATAATCCTTCTAGAAGTTTAAGATAATCTTAGAGCTATATAGAGAAAACTTCATATATGTTTTTATTGCTGGTCTGTGTAGAATTTTGATAACAATTATAGTAATAATAGATCCTTCTTTCATTTTTGGTTTGAAAATTTCACTTTTACTTATAAACTAATGGCTTTCAACTATATGGTATACAACCTAAACAAACTAAAGCAATACTTCTTTTCCATGTTTAATTCTATATATTTTTCTATTAGCGTAACCCTTACACCCCCCTGGTGCAAGTGCTAGTATGATAATTGTTGCTAGCCATTTTCTGCCTTTTCAACTATTAAAGACTCCTTTTTTTCCATTACTTGATCTTGATTATTTTGTAGCTTAAGTATTTGGATTTTTAGCAAGGAGGCATTCCCTTGTTAGATCACCATACTCATGGCAAGCTTTGGGCCTAAAAGGGATACATTCATCTATAGTTTGAGTGAGAATCTATATATACTCTGCCTGCCTTGAAGGTAATGCTTTTGGGAGTGATTGATCTAAGCTCAAGTTAATGCAGATTCATGCATAGTTTGTTGCTTCTCTTCCCAATGTCACTTTGCAAGAATGAAGTTACTTTGCCATGAAATATGCCAACATTTTAAACATGGGCAAATAGGTGAATCCATCTGAGGGCTTTGGTTGACATTTTGATTTCCTTTATAGGCTTGAAGCAAATATGCCTAACTTTATGAATAGCCTCACATTTCTTAAGAAATAGGGAATTTCTTGGGAGCTCCTATCTCCATCACAAGCACAAGAATATTGAATATTCTGATTCTACATAGGTATACCCATAGTTGAAAAACTTGCCAAGCCTAGAAAATACGGTACAAAAAAAACTTTGGCAACTTAAAGAATTGATTAAACTTCATTATAAATGCATTTTTTTTGAGAAATTCAATGATAAGATGCATCCAATGAGTCAATAAAATGAGTACATAGAAGAAACAAGCTGAGTCTAGTTATATTTTATTGATTTGAAAGAAAATTAGATACAAAATCGCATCCTCATGTGGAATGCTCAATATGTTGATACTGATAGTCTGAAACAGAATGAAAATAGCAAATTGTTTTTGTAAAATTGAAGGTAAATAGTGGAGAGTACCTAGAAAATCAAATGAATTTAATAGGAGTTTGTGGGAAATGCCCCCAATGGGGTTGAGGTGCAATGCCCTTAGTGGGGTCAAGGGGCAGTGCCCCTTGCAGGGGTTAGGGGGCAGCACCCCTAGTGGGGTCAAGGGGTAGGGCCCCTTGTGGGGATCTGGGGACAGTGCCCTCAGTGGGGTCTTGGGGTAGCGCCCCTTGTGGGATCGAGAGGCAACGCCCCTCGTGGGGTCCCAGGGCAACACCCTGGGCACGCTCCCTATCGTGATATAGGGTGGGGTCAAGGGGCGGAGCCCCCACCACCAAGCCCAAATTAAGACCTCCAAAACCACACAAACCATCATGGTGTACATCATTTTGCATTAACAATAAAACCCAAATTAAGACCATCAAAGCCACACAAACCTTCATGGAATACATCATTTTAGAGTTTTTTTCTAAGCATAGGACGCAAATGAATGAAAAAAATAACTCAAAATGCCTTTTTAGCTGGCTATTTGGGCATTTTCCAGATTGCGTCAGATTTTTTCAAAAATTCTCCATACGTTTTGGGAAAACTCACCAAAAGTACGGTGAGTTTTTCAGCATACAATTGCCTGGAAAACTCGCTAGCCAAAAAAACTCACGAGTTTTTGCTAACTTGCCGAGTTTTTAGCAAGTGTTGCAACTATGGGTATACCAATATTTCTTAGCTCATGCATGGATATTATCCATAGATAAATAAATACCTTAGAATCTGCACATTAAATTACTTAAGGATTGAATGGACATAATGTTCCAGTGTAGCCATATTTAGCTCTAGAACATGGCTCCCTTCAATGGCCTCTAGGCAAGAAGATCCAATTTTCCATAGAGGGACAATTTTTAACTTCCCAATTGTCATTATTGTAGCTTGTTTTTCCTTTTTAGTTGATTTTGAGCTTCCCCCACTATTCTCATGCTAGAATTGCCAACTCAGGAGGGTTGTTGCTCCTCCCTCCCAACCTGTAGCACTATATATGGTTTTCCTTATTCTTCTCCTTTCCCATTAACTACAAAAACCTTCCATCTTTGTCTCTACCATATAAGACCTGTGTTCCATAGCATGCATCCCCTGGCCTTCAAACCCTTGTCCCCATCCCTAGTGGTGTTTTGGGTGTGGGGGGATGCTAGAACCGTTCCAAAAAATATTCAAAATTATGAAATGTTTTAGAAGTGTGTTGCAGGAGCAGGAAACCTAGTGGGGAAGTTTGGTCATCCCTGATGGCAAGGAAATTTTATGTAATGTTTTTAATTTTTTGTCCTATATGTCATTAGAAAATATTGTTTTAAAATTCCTTAATGACTTTAAAATAATGGTCACTAACCATGAATCTAAATTATCATTTATTTTTCGTTGTTATACTATTGTCACTTCCCTCATGATATATTTATTGCTGCTATATTGTTGTCATTGTCTTAACTTTGATGTCATGTTAATATTAGTTAAACAATAAACTTATAGAAATTTTACTTCCCCTCTCTCTCTCTCTCTCTATATATATATATATATAGCAACAATAAATATATCATGATGGCAGTGACAAATATATATGCTTCCAGTTGGTAAAGCAAATCAGGGATTTTAGGCATGGAATACAAACATACAGTCTGGAATGTTTTTTTGCTGCTAAGTTACTCTACAATTTGAGCATGCTTTCTTGTTTTTGAATGAGATGATAGAAATGTTGAAGCTAAAATTGGCAGCTCGCTGTTTTGTGGGAACCAATTTTTGTTTGGAGGAAAAACCATTATTGGTTTAGGTGGGAAATATTGATGTTTGGTCCACCATGATGGTGGATGGAATCTATCCTAATGCTGGTGTGTGATTTATGATGGTGAGTATCCCCACAAAGGCCATCGTTGATGTGGTTGATTTTGTCCATATATTCTCAATAGGCTATGTAATTCCATAGCCATGAGGAATATGTAGTTTCTTTGTTTGAAGAGCTTATTATTGTTGAGGATGACACATTTTCTGATTGATATTATGTTTGGTTATTGGGCAGATGACTTACATGTTGCAGTCAAAATATACTCTAGCAATTTAGGATCAAACTATGGAACATGGTTGTTGGGTTACATTTTGTTACCAGATTTGAAGAATGCAACTTTTTTGGTTGAATACTCATTGCATATGAATAGATTGTATAACTGAGGGACCATATTACTAGTCTGATCTATACAATTACTGAATCATAATGAGTTATTTCCCATCAACCAAGGAGTTGGAGTTGTTCTCCTAGTAGGTAGTTCTTGATCTTCCTCTTACTGCTCAGACTGAATTATTGTATTGTAAATTGCAACTGTTTAAAAATAAGGTAAAAGTTATAGGGTGTGCAAATATAAAAGTAGAAAAGTAGTTGGCAAAGTCCACATGGAAGAACACCATAAGAGTCTATAAGCCCTTTATAGTGATTTGTATGTAATATATAATCATAACCTATTAAATTGGATGCCAAGATGCTAAGCATTTAGTATTAAATGCTACCAACAATAATTATAGACTCAACTTATTTTAACGTGACGAGTGTTTTGGTTGATGTTTGTAATATTCAAATTTGATTATTTTTCTTCATTGTTAGTGGATGACCTTCTAGGAGTAGCGTTTGCTAGTGTTTAGTAACCATTTGTTGGGTAGATGGTTTTTAGTGTTCATGTATATGAGCTAAATGCATCTATCATTGCAAAACCTAATTCAATTTGTTGTTGGGACGATTTAATGGCAATGTTCCTTTTGCATAGGCAACTCTGACTTACTTTTATGTACTGAAGAACAAATTCAAATTTGGTTTTACCTGAAGTGTTCAATTGTCTTTATTTTTCCCACTTGGTTCTAAACATGTACATTCTTAATTAGAGTCTGCTTTTGAAGCATTTAACATATATGCATTTACAACAGTGCCATCAAGGTTACCTTGCTATATTCAATTTTTAAATCAGAGAGTATTGGTTTTGGAAGTCCACTTGGAAAGAACAATGGAGGTTGGATTCTAGTAAAATAGTTTGCAATGTTTCTCCAAGTTTATGGGATTTGGGGACATGAACATTGTCAAGAGGTGCAGGGTTCCAACCCCTAATCAATTGTTACAAACACTAGATAAGCTAGACAAAAAAAAAATCTAACACACAAGGAACTTTGGGAGTTCATCCATTGCACTCAATACCATGTTGCTACAGACTGGATGGAGTGGTTCACAATCATTATGTTCCAGGTATGGCAATTAATCTGTGTTCTCTTTTTTTTCTTTTTCTTATCTACATAGATTTAGCCATTATGTTACCACTCTATTAGCTGCAACAATTAAGCACAATAATCAAATATTAGAGTCTACAATAAGATTACGATAAGTCAAAATTCCTATTTTTTTTTGGATGTATATGTCAATTCAGCTAACTCAAACTCTTAAAAATATAGGCTTCTAGACTTCATTGCCTCACTAATTTTGTGCCACATTTCTAAAAGATTTACTTTGTTATTTGAGTTCCATGTTTACTTGATGTAATAGAGTTTGGGATGATTTCATACTCATTTTATTTGTTTGGTTGTGTCATCATTTTAGAAATTGTCACAAGCACCATAGATCACTTTAAACTTTGAATTTTGTATTAGATGGAAAGAAGGGTTGTAATATACATTCTATGAAGTATTGAACTAAAATTTCCTAAGATTGTGCTATGTTCATTTTGATATCCTTCAAGCAATCGACTAACTAATATCATAGCCATAATATGCATAACTAATTTATGCTTGTAGAATTTATATGTGAAAGGATTGTGTTAGTTTCATATGCACACATTCAATGAGTGAAACGAATGCACCCAACCATACTAGGCAGCTTTGTAGTGCTAAATCTTAATTTCTTAAGTTTTTTTTTTTTTCTTTTTTCTGTTTTGTATTGGAGTATTAATGCTTGTATGATCTAAAATAAATTGGTAATTTATGGAACAATACACAGGTTGAGGAACTCAATTTATTATATGCAACAAGTGAACAAAACTGTGTTGAAACAAATAGGATTGTCAGTTTGAACAAATTAGATTGTTATTTCAATTGAGAGGAAAAACTCTTTAAAGGTGTATGCCTCTAATTTGATTACATGCCTTGAATATATCTAATATATATAGCTTTACAACAAGGAAATAAAAATCTTAAAACTTATTAAAACTAGTAAATTGTTGCTTATGGTGAGATTATTTATTTAATTTGACAACCAATAATATTTCTTGTTTGAAAAGAACTAGTCATATATACTTTACAAGATTTGTAATTTAATGTTAACACAGTGAAAATACACTAGAAACGCATGGTTAATCTTTATATTTAGTTATTATTTGTTAGATTACACTTGGTTAAACTGATATCATTTTTTAAATGATAGGTATTTCCATAGTTATGTTTTAATTAAATCTGCTTCAAACAATTATATTATTTTTTAGTATTATTTTGATAATCTTGATTTTTGGGTTGTATAGTTATTTCTTTATTTATTTGATAGGTTCTATTCATCTAAATAACCTTCATAATATTTGATCAATATTGTTTTTATATCATCATTCATTAAATGCCAAGTTAGTATTGGGAATAATCATTTTATTCTATTTTATTTTTCATCTTGTTAATGTCATATTGTGATCCTTGTTCTCTTGATGAACATTGTCCACTGAGTCAAACTGTTAAAGCCAAAAGTCAAAGGTTTTACAAATGAATTAAGATTATTTTACTTGCCAACTATTGTTTTGGGTAGTCTAGTGAGTTGAGTTATAGAGAAAACTGCTCATGCATGGTTAAACATTTTGCAATACTATTTATGGGTTTTGTCCTCTATTCTCCCAACATTCTAGAACAATTTGAATTTTGAAATTTGTCTTAGTAACATGAAAGTTATGATAATTTAAAAACTTCTATGTTTTGCTGCAATTCAACTATTTGAAGAGTTACTATTTTGATTTCATAGAATCTATTTGACTTCAATATTGTTTAGCATATTGTGGACCTTCATAGGTGTTACTTCTTAGAGATCATGTTATATAGCATATTAGAAAGAGATAAACATATTTATAATGTATTCCTTATTGTCTCCATATTAAGATATTTCATTATATGAGTATTATATTTTATTTAATCAATTTGTAATATTCATGAATGGGATTTGTCAAATCATCATAGAATGATTAAGAGTTGTCATTATGCTCATTTGTAGGATTAAAGAAAGGAAATATTCTTTTAATATGTTATGTTCATAATAGATATTTAACAAATGCAAGCAATTTTAACTGATAATGACCCATGGAAGTCACTATCTTGACTTAAGTCATTAATCTTTCTAGGATATGAACATAGTAGAAAATCTAAAATCTCTTTAATGCTTTGGTACTTTAGTATAGACCCATGGAATTGTTTCAAATTTAAGGTTATTGTTTACACTAACCATGGATGCACTTTCTTTGCTTACATTTATATTGGTTCTATTGATTGTAGCATTGAGGGACTCCACTTCTCCTTGTGTAGGAAGGGAATAGGTATGATAAGTGCTTCTAGATGTAAGGGATGGGTTGGTGGAGGTGGTGGCAAAGTTTCCATAAAGAGCTACAGTAGGCAAGAGAGTTTGAATATCTTTGTGCATGGTTAGTTTATTGTCCTTTTCTATTGGAAAATAAAAAAAAATTTACTTTAGAAAAGCAATTGAGTTGTTCTAATTGAAAATACTAACTTTGAGTCTTTTGGTTAAACATAAACTTATGCATCATAGATTATTGGCTATTATTTTCTAGGTTATTGTATGGGTATATTTTCTTCTATATCAAGTTACCTTTTGAATGAGAAATAAAGTATATTTGTGGGGTTTAAGAGTCTTTTACAAGCTAGATACATGGAAATTATGTATGATAGGAATCTGTGTACGTGAAGTGTAGTCTGTCATCTTCCATTCAGTTAGAGGGTTTTATACGAGACTTTCAAACTTAGTTTCTTGCAACACATCTAAAACTAGAGAATTCTAAAAGGAACAAGTTTGATCCACTTATGTGCATAATGGAATATTTGATTCACAATCTAAGTCATCTCTTTTAGTTATTAATTTTTAGATGCCCTAAAAATTGTTTCCTTTCCAAATTTTATAGGGAAAAAGTTACCTTGAGGGAGGTGGTATTTTTTTTTCAAGTGGGATTTTAATGATCTTCAGTTAAGCACATAACAACTTACCAACCTATAAAAAAATGACAAAATAACTATGACAACCTTAGTATATAAAAGGATCTAAATGATCTTATGCACATGTTTTTAATTTGACAACACAAGTTCTATAATTAATACTTACTTTTTATTCTCTCATTCTCAACTTTTTAATTTCTTATACATATTCTTAATCCTTCATTTTTTTTTTTGAATGGTAAGCATCTAGTAGAATGTGAATGAATAGGTAATGATCAAATCACGAATATATTCATTAACTTAGTTATTGAACCTACCTCTTTCAATCTACATTTTCAGCAACAACATTTGTAATAAATTGAATTCGAGTAGCACACAGTCTTTATGTAAGCTAATTTGATAGTTTAGGAACATGAATATAAACACAAGTTGTTTGTGTACTCTATATAACAAGATTTTAATTGGATTCTATTATTAAGAGAATATATTTTAGTGATATAAATGAGTAACTTGTTGAAATTAACATGTGGGATTCCAAAAATTCTGTGTTTCTTGTCCTAATCCATCATGAATAGCTTTTCCTGATGTTTTCTTCCTTAATTAAAATAGATGTTTGTGAATGAAATATATTGCATCTTATTATGTATAAAAACCTATCTAGATGGGTACAAAATATGTCACAATGACTATTACTATCATGGGATATTTGGATCATAAACCTCACAATCCAATTTTTAAATATAATATCTAATGTTAGAGATCCCATCTATTTTTTAAACTAACTATTCTTCACTTTTTGTCTCTTATTTTCTTTCTATCAAAGTACTCTCTTTCTAATCTAGTAATAGTATATTTCTAAATTTATGCTTATGAATATAGTTCAAGAAGTGTTCTTGTCTAGTATTTACTTTTGTTGTTGTCAACATATGAAGTTTGTGTCCTTTATGATTTTGTGGGGATTCTAACTTGGTTCACATTCTTTTTGTTTTGGACCAGGTGGACAGAGATGAGGCTATATAGAAAATGTAGGTGCCAATTGCAGCTGAATTTCTTCAACATCCTTTCTTCCAAGTTTTTTTTTTTCAATACTATGTAGTTCTATATTTTTCTTGTTCTATTTTATGACTACATGGTAAATGGAAGTCTTTGGGACATCCTGCATGGTGAGAAAATGATGTTATGCAGAAACATGATAGATTTATGAAATATGAGTCCAATCAATATTTCTACCATTTGATAAAAATAGATTGGGGATAACCTAACAAACATTTTAAATTTTTATGTAGGAACATCAAAGAAGATTAAATTAGACTGGGATACTCATCTAAAGATAGCCTATGGTGCTACAAAAGGATTAACATATCTTCATCATGACTGTAACCAATGCATTGCTCATAGGGATGTAAAGATATATAGGATTCTTAATTTAGATGGTAACTTCAAAGCACATTTGTCAAAATTTGGCATTACCAAGTGCATTTCCTTGACCAAAACTCACACCTCCACCTATGTTATGTGTACTATTGGTTATATTGACCCTGAATATGCAAGAACCTCAAGGATTAATGAGAAATCTGATGTTTATAGCTATGGCATTGTTCTTCTGGAGTTGCTGACATGAAGGAAAGTTGTGGAAAATGACTCAAATTTACTTCAGTTGGTAGGATTCGTGATTGGTGATAAAGAAACTAGCAAGATATAAAGATGAAGAGGTAAATGATTAAAATTTTTAAGGGGTAGTTCAATGGTAAAAGAAACAATTAAGTAATAATTAACATGGTTAGAAGATGATAGTAATCAAAATGAGGGAAGCCTACAGATGATTGGAGCTTTATCACAATCATAGAATGAAAGTTACTTTGCAAATATGTATCATGTACTTATGCATTACAAGGGTAAGGGACTGTAGGTTATGATATAAAAGAATAGTCATGTTCCTATTCTTTTG
Source organism: Sequoia sempervirens (assembly GCA_007258455.2). NCBI lineage: Eukaryota > Viridiplantae > Streptophyta > Pinopsida > Cupressales > Cupressaceae > Sequoia > Sequoia sempervirens. The sequence continues at coordinate 38,017 of VDFB02309482.1, forward strand.
TAAGTTGTTGAACAACATAAAGGCAAGATTTTGGAGTACATTTCAACTAGTTTTTTTTCTCTCTTAGCAATGTATTGTAATATTTGAAGTTCTTTCATGTTGGCACAACAAATTGTAACTCCATTTTCAAGCTTACATAGTTGTATGTAACATCTTTTTGATTAATAAAATAAGTTATTTTTACCTTAGATCATTGTTGTTTTATTGTACAAATATTTTAGATAGTTGATAAGTGATCTTTTTTATTAATAAAATAAACTACCAAATGA